>LUCG01002818.1:0-20143 GCA_001633085.1 Carthamus tinctorius | reverse complement strand
AAACCATGTAAACCTATGAAATCCTATAAAATTCTATGAAACGTTTCCATATTTCATATTTCCTTATTTCCTATGAATCCGTATCCTTCCTTGATTTTTTTGATCAACGACTATCATTAGTTTACATGGTTTATACTATTTTACAAGTTTACAAAAGAACTCGACTCTCTCTCTCTCTATATATATATATATTCTCTATAACATTCATCGTTAATATATATACTATTCATCTTGAATATTCATATAAATTCACGTGTATGATATTTTATCATGAAGATACATTTTCACCATACCGCTTATTTTGAACATTTAAGTATGTTCACCTATATACAACAATTCCTATGAATTCATTGATAAGTATGACTGTTGGTCCCAAGTAGATGACTTTCAAGTAACAAGGAATTGTAGAAGGGGGGTTGAATAGAATTACACATATAATTTCACTTTTAGATTCTTTGTATTAAAATAAATAATTAATTTACAAAGACTGTTGCGGAAATAGAAAAGGGATTAACCTAATTTAAACAATCTTTAGTTTTGAGACTAAGCATTCACTATGCACTAGTGAGATAAGAAAAGAAAGAAAGAAAGATATAAGGAAGGAAAGGACTCAGTATCAAAAGAGTTTGAACTGATGTGTTTGAAGAACACGCCAAAGGTCTCAATTTATACTGCATGCATTAAATGCATGGTAAGGTCACCTTTACACGTGTAGTGTATCTAGTGGACCATGTGCACTATTTACCATTCTAATATACCACGCATGGGAAGGCAGTATGGGAGAAAAGGTAAATGGTTGCTTTTGGAGGCTGATAAGTACGGAGGGAACAATGTTTAGAACGTCCCTTTTTTACTATGTCAGTAAAAGCATGGACATCCTTTTTGTGCATTTAAGGTGATAAGACATTTGAGGAAATCTTCTATTGTAAGCTTTTGATCAGTGGCTAGAGGTCGATGGTCCTTGAGACATTAGCAGTCGCAGAAGCTTTGTCCTTTAGATTGTCAGGCATGAGTAATCAGGCAGCTATCACTGAATTCCGTCTTCAGATCACTAGCGAATCTGACTCTGTCATCAGCTACTTCTTCGACATCGCTGATGGTTCTTGGAGCCTGACTTCTTTATCTTCAGGGATGATACTTCAATTCTTGATATCTCACATCAGGGATACTAAACAGACTCAACAATTCCCTGATGTTGATATGTACCTGTTAAAGTGAGCTTGAGATTACAAGACTTATCAAAGAACATTCTCAATGGTAATTCCTCAAGCTTGAGTATAAATAAAGTATCTACACTAAGTAGTTATCAGGGTCATCATTATTTCATCAGTCTTAGGAGAGCTGGATCAACAATCTCCCCCTAAATGATGATGACATAGACACTAGAGAAAATGCCTATAACTAGTTACAGTGAAAAACAAATCTAAATCTAGATAAACAGAAAGGAAATGGAACTCATAAAGGTACATGTCCCATTACTATTTTCAGGGATCCTTTTCAGTACTATGATGAAGTGAAGTACTATACCCTTGAAATGAACTTCATTAACTTGAAAATAGAGTATTACAAGGAAATGATAAGTACAAGGGTAGTAATGAGTGTTGAAATTAAAATTATAAATGCTATCACTGATCATACACAAATTCATTCCTATCATATAGAATTCGTCTAATCATCTTATCCAACATGATGGAAGGCACTTTTTTGGATGTCAGTGAGACAAGTTCGAGAAGGTTGTTGAGATGTTGAGAGGGACCTTTGGGAAATTCTGATGAGCGTTGGAAGTGTATATTTCCATCATCGTTGCTGAAGTATATTCTACTTACAGGTACCATGATGACGGTCCCTAGTTCCCTTGGCAATCATTCAGGTAGCTCTGTGTTTAGACCAGAGAGATCGACCCTGAGTTTCTCGAAGAGGATAGCATCCGCGGAGAATTTGACGCTTGTCTCATTTTTTATGATCAATAACAGGAGGTAGATCAGCAGTTGGAGAGGAGGGAGGAGACGGAGGAGGAGTTCTACAACCAGCTTCATCCTTTTAAGAAGATGATCGAGAGCAGTCATGACGATCTTCTTGAAGTTTGTATTTTTGGCTTTTCTGAGGGCCTTCTTTATTTCAAGCACTCATGATACCCAAGGTTGGCAACGTTGGTATCGGTGAGATCGGACTTTTGACCTCCTTCCCTGGTAATGTGTATGAAGGCCCTGGGGCGCTGGGTCTTTGTTCCTCGTTTACCAGTGATGATGGCATGAGTGATTGGTGCGTCATATTTTCTGAACCTTTTCTTAAATATGCACCAATTCATCTCAGACATGGCCTTCTTTTGTTCTACGAGAGGAGCATCAGATTCCTTGAGCAGGAAGGCATAGGACTTTCAGAGTTGAGCATTCTCTTTAACTTGCCTCTTTATTAACTCATGCTCAGCTAGCTGACTCTCTAACCTGTTAGCATCAGTTATTTCGTCAGATAGTCCTTCAGAGTCGGAGGTACGAAGGCTGATTTTTGCTCCACTCTGAGAGGACATGCCTCCCTGTTGCCATCCTCGAATGACCTGAGTACCATCATTAAAATGTCTGATACTCTGGCATCAGGGCTTTCCCTTTGTCCTTGGCTTTAGGACTCGAGGGAGCTGAGGGGGTGGTTCTTTTTGGTTCAGGGTTAGAGGGTTTGATAGTAAGGGGAGGAAGGATTATTCGGTTGGAGGGTGGTTTAGGTGAGGATGTAGGTTTAGGGATTGGAGAAGTTTGAGAAGGTGGATTTTGAGAAGGTACGGTTGAGAGGGGTTGAGCATCTATGATCAGGTGCTTGGCAACATCCCTTGGGTGGGCTGACCTACTTCGTGAGAAGAGATCTACGATGCCCCCATAGTACCAGAGATGATGTTAGGGTTGAAGGTGTTAAGGGGAGTAGGATTTGGAGGTTCTTGGGTTCTTTGTTGGTTGGGTGAAGGAATGGTGTCAGGTTTTGGTGATAAGGTTGGTGTGGATTCGTTTAGTTGATTTTGTAAGATGGTGGTGAGTTTTTCAGTGAGAGGTGTAAAGTCGGTTGCAGGTAAGGTGGTTGGTTGAGAGTCAGGGATAGGGTCAGAGTAGGATCTATCATCAGATGATGATAGTTCTATTCTATAGGGTTCTTTTGGTTTTGAGGATGAGGCTTCATTTATTCTGGAGGTTAAGGGTTGGTTTTTGGGTAAAAGGGTAGATATAGGTAGGTTATCAGATGAAGTAGCGGAGATGGGTTTCAGAGGGAAGGTTGAGGAGTGGGACTAGAGGAGGAGCTAGGTGTATCTGAGGAGATTTCGACCACCTGCTCTTGCCCTTAAGCAGGTTGGTCAGCGCTTGGAGCTGTTTCCCCCTCAGCCTGATGTACCTCTCCAGCTTGTTGAACTAGGGAAGTAGGAGCAGAAACCAATGGTTTGATCATGGGTGGGGGTTGATTATCATCATCATCGTTTTGTCCCCAATCCACCCTACCACAACCATCATCTTCACGGTCGTCTTCATCGTCGTCCTCTTCTTCTCCATCATCATCTTCGTCTTCTCCCTCCACGACTAGGTCGTCTTGGGAGTGAGAGGGAAGTGAAGGGTTTCCATCTCCAGCTTGTTGTCTCTCCCCCTCAACCGCTAAAGGGGTGACCCTTGTAGTGGCTGATAGAAGCTGGAGAAGAAGGTACTCCATGTTGGAGACCATAGTGCCCAGATTGACCAGGGTCCTATCCTGGCTTAGGATAATATCCTTGTCTGCTTGGGTAAACGAGGGATTAGGGGAGTGAGATCGCAACGATTGGACCTCATTCATCAATGTTTGAATCAGGTTGGCCTGATTGTTGACGGTCTTTTGTAGCTCACTGATCTTGGAATCCTGAGCTGAAGCAGGGAGCGAACGTCATCCCTGATGGGCGTTAGGCCCATTGAAGTTGGTTGTGCGGCAGTGATGGCAGACTGGATGGCAGCAATAGTGGATTTGCTGGAGTCGTCCATCTTTTGGAGGAGTGAAGAGGAGGATTGTTGAAGCTGAGTATTGAGCTTCTCAAGACCAAGGAGCTGGATGAAGAGCCTTGATCCTTGAGAGCTAGAAGAAGGAGTTTCAGCATCAACTTGGTTCCTCTCTTGTAGCTCAGCAAGAGCCTTTTCTACCTTCTCTTTTACAGCAAGGGCTTTTGCAGCAGTTTCACGATCCCTTGCAGCAGCTTGGCGCATGAGGTCAGCGTCCCTCTTGTGTTGCTTGGCCGCATCAAGTCTAGCTTGTACTTCAGCAACATTTTTCTTCTTAACTTCCACCTCAGTCATGGTGGAAATTGTAGCTGTAGGAGCAGTGAGGGGTACCTGTAAAGAACCTGTACTACGAGAAACCTTATGAGTATGTGAGGACTCACTTGGTTTTAAGAAGGAAAAGGTAGTAGTATTATCTGAGGCTGGAAGGGCATCAGACTGATTACCCTTCTCTTTCTCTAAGGACTTGTGAGAAACTACCTTAGGTTCTTTAGGTTGGTCAGCCTTAGAAGCTGGTGCACCCATCTTCTTCAGGGTTCGTTGCTTTTTGGCTGGTGGTGAAGAAGGAGGATGTTAGCTCCTATTCTCTTTTAATGTAAAAGTATAGAAAAATGGTACAACTGAAGTTTGACAGAAGGACTCTCTCATAGAAGAAATCAGAAGGCTAAGTGACAGAAGGTACAGGATTATACAAGTTACGTAAGACAGAGCCTCTGATGAGGTCGACAGAGGATCTGTAGAATTAGTCCTCTGGCAGATAATCAAGCAAGTTAAGAAGAGTAGAGCCTCTGAGGAGGTCGACAAAGGGTCTGCAGTATAGTCTTCTGTGATCTTTCCATTATGACTATTTTCAACAGGTTGTTAACCACATGTGCCTCTCATATGATCAAGCTTAACCGACTTACTTTCGACGTCTTGGATGAAAACACGTGTCAAGATCTCATCATGTAGGTCGTTAGGATCTTGTATAAATAGCGTTTAGGCCTTTGTAAACAGTGTGCACTTTTCAAGTAATACAATCAATTGATTGATTAAATTCTCTCTAGCTTTCTCATACTCATTGTGTGTTCTTGGTGTTCTTATTCCAATTCAGTAGTCATTTCATCTTTGTGCTTATCGTTTGATTATTGTTTGGATCATCACTCTCATATAGTTACTCTGTTTTACTTCCACTGCACTTTTTAATTGTTTCGAGTAACTGTTTATATTGATCAGTATTGTAATCTCCTATAATTGGGATCTACAATTGGTATCAGAGCTGGATTGAATTCAAAATTCAATTGTTCCTGAGATTTGATACTGATTAGAGTGATTAGAACATCATCTTCTTCCTTCCGTTTCAATTTTAATTGAATTTTTGAAGTTTTTCTTTTGCAACAATGGCGTAAAATGCTAATACGGCATTCATGAGTACTGGATCGCAATCCAAACCTCCTTCACTCTCACGTGACGACTATCAACAGTGGAAGATCAGGATGGTTTCATTTCTGGAGGGAATTCATCCACGAATCACTGAATTTCTCCACAATCCACCAGATATTCCAATGAAGTTCATCCCAAGAGTTCCAGCTACTACAACAACACTGGAAATACCTAAATCCATCGATCCAAAGCCAATTGGTGAATGGAGTGATGATGACAAGGCGATTGTTGAATTGGCCGCAAAGTGTAAAAGGCTGTTAATCATGGCAATTCCAAATGACATATTTGAATCCATGGATTCCTGTGAAACCTTAATGGAGTTGTGGATTGAGTTGCAGAAACAGCTTGAAGGTGGACTGAAGACCTTAAAGAACAACAGGGCTATCTGTATCAATGAGTACCATGATTTCAAGGCTCTAGATGGTGAGCCTCTGAAAACAACTTATTCCAGGTTCAACACTCTTCTAAGCAAGTGTAGGAGATATGGAGTTCTAAGGACTGCATAAGAGAACAATGCTCTCTTTTCGAAAAGCTTGGGTGAAGAATGGGCAAATCTGACAATGTCCATGCAATCAACTCTAGATTTGGAGATATGGTCTCTGTCAGATATTTATGGAACCCTGGTGAGTCAAGAACCTCAGGTACTTAGGCTGAAAAAGAAGATAGGTGGCCCTTTGGCACTAATGAGTAAGGCTGGTGAAGCAACCTTTGTGGAACAGAAAGGAAAGAAAGAAGAGAAGAGAGAAAAAGAGAAAAAGAAAAACAAGGCACTGTTTGTTGAAAGTAATTCAGAGAATTCTGAAGAAGAAGTCTCAATGAAAGAGATGATGAAGACTTTAGCATTGTTGACTAGAGAGTACAGAAGAGGAGGGAGAAGAGAGAGTTCAAAAGGCAAGGAGAATTCAGAGAGACGAGAGAAGGAGGATCAGAGGATCCCACAGAAAGCTGAAGATCAGAAGGTGGGTGACAAAAAGGAAGGATGTTTCAAATGTGGCAAGTTGGGTCACTTTGCCTCACTGAAGAGAGGTAACTCTTCTCACAGAAGAGAAGGATAGATTCTTTAAAATGCTTGAAAAGGGTCAAAGTGATCTTTTAAAATTTGAAAAATCTTCAAAAGAAAAGATTATTAAACTAGAAAAGGAAGTGAAATGCAAGGTTGAGGAACTGAAGAGGCTAGATCATGAAAAGTGTGATGCTTTGTCAGTCAAAAAAATTCCAAAAAGAAAGAGAGTTTCTCCATCAAGATCTTCTTGACAGAGAGTTGAAAATCAGAAGATATCAAGAAGCACGGAGTGTCTTTGAGAAAATCAGAGTTAATATGGGAAGAAGGGGATTAGGATTCCCAGAGTTTGACAATAAACCAGGTTTTAGAACTAAGAAGACTCTGGAGAATACTTTTCATTCTTCTAAGAATTTAAAGAAACAAATGCCAAGAAAGTTGTCCACTTTTAAAAGAAGAAGACTTTCCATTGAGTCAAGTGACAAAAAGCCTCTGGTAATGGAAAATGTATCATTTGAAGACTATATCAAGTCTTTCTCACCTTCAGAAATGAAGGACTCTATTCCAAAGAGATACATGAGCCAAGAACAGATTGGCATTTTCAAATTTGAAAAGCCTGAAACTCAAGCATATTGTGCTTTTGTTTACATAACTAAACCAATTGAGAAGAAATTGTCCCTAGAATCTTCTGAGTTTTTTCCAAAATATGTCACAGAAGCTTCTGACTCTGGTTCTACAGAGACCTCTGTGAAGTCAACTCTTTGTGAAGAAAATCAAGTTGCAGAATCTCAAAGTTTGAATCAAAGTCTTTCAAATTCAAGTTTTATTTTATCTGCCAAAGATCTTCTTAGTTCAGATTCTGAACTAGAGTATATCTCTGACTTAGATTCTGAATCATGCTCAGAAGTATCTATGCCAAATTCTTCCATTTATGATACTTGTACTGAGATTTCTCATGAGGATATCTCTGAGCATGATATTCTTAGTGAATATGAGTTTGATTCCTCTTAAATCATAGAGTCTGACATTATTGCTCATAAATCAGTTGGTGATGAAATGGTAAATTTACCTTTGAGAACAATAGCTTTAAAAAATCCATCCACTGGTATTATGATATGTCCAGACTTTATTGACTTGGGTATTTCAATCAAAACTTCTCTTGAACTTGAAAGAAGAGAGAAAGAAAAATCCTTAAAGACTAGCACAAGTTCACCTACTACCTATGAAGTTAAGAAACCTAAACTCACTTGGCAACAAAAGGAAAAGTGGCCTCAAGCTAACCTTTCCTCTGGGACAGCGACTGCAGGAAGATCAAAGAGGATAGCTGGACAGAAGAATAAACCATTTTCTACAGAGCCTAGAATAGTTAGGGACCTCTGTAAAAGGAAGCCCAAAGCTAAGTAGGGCTCTAAAATAAAAACTTTTGTACCTATCTTTGATGAGTTCAATGAAAAGTTTAAAAGTTTTTCTTGCAATGTTGTAAAGTGTAAATGCTTAAACATCATGCATTCTCTATCTCAGCATCTAAACCCTTCTGCCTGTCTGGTCACTAATCCTAAGAACAAAGGTTCTAGGGATATAAATAGACAATTTGGCAATTCTTCATAGAAGCATAAGACCAAACCAAAGGATGTTGTGGCATACTTCAAACAAGCTAATCTTAAAGGACTCAGCTGGATATGGGTACCTAAATCAAATGTTTGATGATTGCAGAAGAGACAGCATGTGCCTTCCTGGTATGTGGACTCGGTATGCTCAAGGCACATGACTGGTAGCAAAGAGCTATTGAGCTTTTATACAGATCAAGAACGGTGTTCTGTAACATTTGGTGGAAACCACAAAGGGAAAGTAAAAGGATATGGGATCATTGTAAAAGGAGAAGTGAAGGTAAATCAAGTATCTTATGTTGATGGCCTCAAGCATAATCTTATCAGTGTGAGTCAACTATGTGACAATGGCTTAGAAGTACTCTTCAACAAAAAGCATTGCATAATGTACAAGGAAGGTACTCTGACAGAAGTGATGAGAGCCAACAGAAGAGGTGATTTATATCTCATTTGTTTTGATACTTTGCAAACCAAGGAAGAGGTATGTCTGGTCTCTGTGACAAGTGAGGAAGCTTGGCTCCGGCATACAAGGTTCTGTCATCTAAACTTTCACACTCTTGACAAATTGATAAGACTCAATCTAGTGAAAGGTCTTCCAAAGTTGAAATTTGAAAAAGACCACTTGTGCTCAGCTTGTGAAATGGTCAAGCTCAAAAGAGCTTCTCATAAGACCAAGTCTGATCCTACCTATAACAAGCTTCTGCGGCTAATTCATGTTGACCTCTATGGTCCAATATCTGTGTAGAGCCTTGGAGGTAAGAAATACATACTTGTACTTGTAGATGAGTACACAAGATTCACTTGGGTTGAGTTTGCGAGAAAGAAATCTGAAGTTCCTATTGTGCTGATTAATTTGTTGAAAAGATTGCAAGTTCTTCATGGCTTACAGGTAAGAGTTCTCATAAGTGATAATGGCACAGAGTTCAAGAACTCAACAATAGAGACCTTTTTAGCATCAGAGGGAATCACACACAACTTTTCTGCACCAAGAACCCCACAATAGAATGGGGTAGTAGAAAGGAAGAACAGGAGTTTGGAAGAAGCTGCCAGAACTATGTTGAATGTCTCTGGTCTACCATTGACCTTCTAGGCAGAAGTTGTGTCCACTCTTGCTACACTCAAAATAGATCTCTCATTGTTAAAAGATTTGAGAAAATGCCTTATCAACTTTTGTATAACAAAAGACCAAACATCAAATATTTTCATAGTTTTGGGTGCAAATGTTATGATCTAAATGACAGAGAACCCCTGGGGAAATTCAATGCAAAAACTGATGAAGCAATCTTTGTTGGATACCCATGGGAGTGTGTTGCTCATAAAGCATTTGTAATCAAGAGTCAAACAGTTGTTGTAAGCACTAATGTCTCATTTGATGACAATTTTCAGATCACATCTGAGAAGATATCAAAAGAGTTGAAGAACCAAGCAGAGCAATCACCAGATGCATCAATATCAAAGGAAATTGAAGAACTTTTCACAGATTGGTATGAAGATGATCAACCATCAGACCATAGAGCCTCTACAACTGTTGGTAGAGGTTCTGAAGAACAAGTTCAAGCCAATTCCTCAACATCTTTATCTGGACCAACCATGACAGAAACTTCTCCGAGTACATCATCATTACCAGAGGATACCCCTTCTGCGGTTCAGACTAGTCAATCTGTGATAGAAGCACCACTAGTCATAGAAGCCCCAGAAATTCAAGAAGAGTAAGTTTCAACTGAATCTCAACAACAACCTACTCACATGTCTAAAGATGATACCCAACTTCAAGAAATAAGTTCAACCATCAATCTTCCTCATGCTGTCAAGTGGACAAAGAATCACCCACAATCCCTAATTATTGGTGATCCTTCTGAGGGTATCAAAACAAGAGCAACAGCAAACTTTTGTCTCTTTTCTTGTTTTGTGAGTGAGATTGAACCTAAAAAGGTAGCAGAAGCTCTTGCAGACCCCTTTTGGGTAGAGGCAATGCAAGATGAGCTTATACAATTTGAGAGGAACAATGTTTGAACACTCACACTTCTTCCAAATGGCAAAATAGCCATAGGTACCAAATGGGTGTTTAGAAATAAGAAAGATGAGAATGGTGTTGTGGTGAGGAATAAAGCTAGATTGGTTGCAAAGGGGTATTGTCAAGAAGAGGGCATAGACTATGAAGAAACTTTTGCTCCAGTTGCAAAACCTGAAGCAATAAGAATCTTTCTTGCCTATGCAGCTCACAAAGACTTCACAGTGTTCCAGATGGATGTTAAGTCAGCATTTCTTAATGGTAAGCTCAAGGAAGAGGTATATGTTCAACAACCAACAGGGTTTGAAAGTGAGAAGTATCCAAACCATGTCTACCTCTTAGACAAAGCACTTTATGGTCTCAAACAAGGTCCTAGAGCATGGTATGAACGTCTCTCAACCTTTCTAATTGAGCATGATTACCACAGAGGTACGACTGACATCACCTTATTCTATAAGAAGAAGGGTGATGACATCTTACTTGTTCAAATTTATGTTGATGATATCATTTTTGGTTCCACTGTTGAATCTATGTGTAAAGAATTTGAAGCCCTGATGCAGAGTGAGTTTGAGATGAGTATGATGGGAGAGCTCACTTTCTTCTTAGGATTGCAAGTAAAACAGTCTTCTGAAGGCATCTTCATCAACCAATCCAAGTACATTCGTGATTTGCTCAACAAGTACAACATTACAGAAGCTTCACCCATGAGGACGCCTATGGCTACTAGCACAAGACTTCATGCAGATTTGAGTGGTCCTTCTGTAGAGTGTAAACTCTACAGAGGTATGACTGGGTCTTTACTTTATCTAACAGCAAGTAGACCAGATATCATGTTTTCAACTTGTATTTGTGCTAGGTATCAGGCTAATCCTAAGGCTTCACACCTCTCTGCTATTAAACACATTCTAAGATATCTGAAACTCTTGGCTTATGGTACTCAAGGCATTCAGGATTTGATCTCATTGCATACCCTGATTCAGACTATGANGCAAGCTAGTAAGTTGGTCTTCCAAAAAGCAAAATTGTGTCTCAACTTCCACTGCAGAGGCTGAATATGTGGCTGCAGCAAGTTGTTGTTCACAAGCTCCATGGATGCAAACCCAACTCAGAGATTATGGCTACTTGCTCAACAAAATCCCCATCCTCTATGATTCCAAGAGTACAATTGCCATTTCAGCCAATCCAGTCCAACACTCCAAAACAAAGCACATTGACATAAGATATCACTTCCTCAAACATCATGTTGAAGAAGGTAATGTTGAGATGTACTTTGTTACTTCTGAATTTCAACTTGCTGACTTATTCACCAAGGCACTTGATGAAAAGAGGTTTACATTCTTAGTGAATAAGATTGGCATGCTCTCACCAGAGCACTGAGCTTTTTGTTCTTGTGTATTAGTTTCTTAATTTTGTATATATTTTTATTATGTTTTCTTCTTTATTCTTGATTAACTTGTACACTTGATTCTTGGTCAAAGGGAAGCTATGCAAAGCATGCATGTTCTTAAGGGGAGTATGGTTATTTGAAAAGATAAAAACCTTTGTTGGGTGCAAAACCAGTTTTTTTAACATGGCTACAAAGACACTCTTCACAGAACCTCTGTGATCTCTTAACAGAGGCTCTTTAAATTAGGTCTTTGTCGCCTGTTTCATTCTTCAAAGGATTTTTAAGCTGTTTTTCAAGCTAAGGAAGCTTGCTTGTAGGGGGAGCACAATTATTTTTTTTTAAACATGGATAAAACCTCAGCGAGTGCAAACTTTTTAGTGTCTTACAGAGCTAATCTTGACAAATCCTCTATCACTTCCTACAGAGGCTCTCCAAAATCAAGCTTCTGTTCATTCACTCACTCTTCTGTGGATTTTCAAATGTTTAGGTAAAACAAGGTGAAACATGTCAGAAGGCCCCGCACATATCTCAGAGGCTTTGTGAAACCCTCAGGCCTCTGTAGAAACTCACTTCTATAGTTTTCTAATTCAGATATGGTGTGCGTGGTATATGGATAAGGGTAAAAATCACCTCACGCGCTTGTCAGAAAATTGGGGCGCACGTCTCAATCGTGCGTCATCATTAATGACGTGTCATATTGTGATTGGTCGTAGACCAACGACACCCAATTTTGAAAACGGAAATATTTTCGTAGCCACTCAAAACGTTGCTACAGTAGTCGCTTCATCTTCAAATTAAACCACTATAAATAGTCATCCCTACCATTCTAAAAAACCTTCCATACTCTCAAGCATTCAAGAGCAAATTTCCGTCGATCTTATTTTCCGACGAACCTACAACTATGTCTTCCTCAAGTGCATCCATCTTCGCTCACTTTGGCAACAACCAAGACGATCAAGAAGTCAACCAATCCCAAGCTCTCACTTCACACGCACTGTCATTCTTCCAAAATCGGTATGAAAAAGTCATGTTGGTGAAGAAACCCAACAATTACTACATTTCCCCTACTGCTAATGGTTTCCCTGATTTCGCCTTTCCCCTATTGGAGATACTACGCAACCACCCTCTAAACTATGCCCTAACAGCCACCAAACCAACATCGGAGACATACCTGACCCAGTTCCTACTAAGTGCATATGTTTGCACTCTCGACAACATCGGTGTAAGTATTGTGGGATACGCTTCCCACCCAACTGTGAAGTCCCTCGTTCCACAGCAAATGAGCGTTAATGATCTTCGAACTACACTTAAACTCCCTACACTGGAAACTCTTGGATTGGATCGCTTTGCTACAGCCCCAACAGACCCTGAACAGCTAGAATTCCTAGCCTTCCATTCCTATACTTCTGAGAAGCCAATCACCAAAGGAACCCAATTTAAAAAGAAAGGACTTCCCCCCCACTATGGAACACCCTGTTCTCAATTATTAACTGTTGCCTCACAGGGAAAATGGGGAGCCATGATCAAGCATCCTAAGCAATGCTCTCAATTATGTATGGGGTCTACTTCAACCTACCTCTAGACTACGCCCAATTGATCTTCGATGATATGGTGGGGCTTATCAAGATAAGTGTGCCACACAGAGGGGTGAGAAGTCAAAGGTGAAGGCCCAGAAGACAGCAAAGGAAGATTTGAATCATCCCAACCTCATCTTGCAGAGGTTCTTCGGTCTTGTCTTTGGAGACCAAATCGCAGAGAAGCTCCCCTTTGTTGAGCCAAATGCCAGGCTATACTCGATGAAGGAGTTCCATCCACGTCTCACGAGCAGGGCGATAGAAGTCCAAGGTCACTGTCAAAAGCAATGTCGACCCATTTATCTAGGCATGATCGAAGGATGTACAGACGTGGGTTCAGGAAGCCAACATCGGCCCCTGTTACCCCCCCCCCAACGCATAGGAGCCCCCATTGGAGAGAGTATAGAGACCATGAGGGAAGAGGGAGTAAGGGAGGACAGGGAGGTGAGTGACAGGCCTCTAGGACTAGATAGCAGTCCCCCACAAAAGGTGGAAAAGAAAAAATCCAAGAAGAGACCTGCAGAAGAAGAGGGTCCATCAGAGGCAAAGAAGAAGAAGTTGAAGAAGGTTGCAACCACAGAGGTTGACACCACAGAGGCTGAGGTCAGAGAACCATCTTTGCAAGAGGACGCTCCTACAGAGGACGCTCCCATTCCGAAGCGCAGAAGGTTGCGCAAGAAGGTGATCGAAGACACCCCGATCATCCCCGTGCTTGATGTTACAGAGATGGCTAAAAGTCAAGATGAGGCTCTGATTGATCTAACACTTGGCACAGAGGTCATACTTGACGATGATGAAGAAGCGGTTGGAGGTACAGAGGGTGGATTAGATATAGGCGTAGAGGAAGTTGGAGTAAAAGATGCCGAAGGCACACATCCTAGCCCCCTCCCTATGCTACCCACACATCTGACGGTCGTGTTCTAGACGATCAAGTCATTGAAGAAGGAGTGCACACTCCGATCCCATCCCCTACCCACCTCACAGAGGACATTCCTTCTTTCCTTGTTGAATTATTTGGCTGGGTACCCTCTCTCACTCCATTATCCTCTCAAAAGGATGATGGTCTTAACAAAATAGTCCTTTCACCCATGGACTCGCCACCACTGCACCGAGAGGCATCCGTTGTCTCTCCTCATAAAAGTGACCAACCTAAACTTGTTCTAGAGACAAGTAATAGGAACACCGAGGCTTAGAGTCTAGAACACTCTGAGTCTCCACTCAATCCCTCTGGGAATATAGGCTCTGGACCTTCTTCTCACGACATCGACAGAACATCGGGCCTCTCCGATCAAGGGAGTTCGAGGATCCGGTGGAAGTCCCCGAGAAGGTATCATCAAAAAAACCTCTGAGGGCACCTTAGACTCTAAGGCTACTGAATCACCATGTGTTGGTGATTTAGGTTCCCCGAGTAACTATGTGATAAAGGAAGAGTTTCAAACCTTTGCCAAGCAAGTGCTCTCTAAACTGGATGAGTTGAAAAGCTCGTCCAGCGCTAACTCTGAGTACACAGAGGCTCTACAGGCACATACAGGGGCTCTGAAGGCACTGACCTCTACCACGACGGAGTTCAAGTCTACCTTATCATCAATTCAGAGCTCTGTCCTCTCCAAAAACGATCTTACAACGACATTCCAGTCTCTGACACTAAACCAGTCTTCCGTTAACCAAATCAAGAAAGAACTAACAGAAGCTGCCTCTGCATGTGCTGCCGATGTGGTCTCTGCGGGATACAGAGACTATGTTGCATTCAAGGACGAGATCAAGGGTCTTGTTTCCTCTGCGATGGTCCTAGGCGCTGACTCCTCTGCCTCAAGGGCTAACATCAATCATCTTGCTACCAGAAGAGAGCTCGATGCCATGGTGGAAGCTCTGGGGGAGGTTGTCCGCAAGTCGCACGAGACGGTCCTTACCGAAACCAGGTCATCTCACAAAGCCACCACCTCCCACATCCGTGACTCTACAGCCCATTTGATGAAAAAAGGTGTCTTCTTTAGAGAGGCTCTTAATCGCCAAATAAGCATCATTCGCTGGAACACCAACGCAGAGATCAACATTGCTCAAAGCACTGCCGAAGAACTTCTAGAGAAGCTGACCAAGATCACAAAATTTCAATTCGTCGTTTGAAGAGAGCTCCACTTTCTTCTTGTGCTACAGAAGCGGTGCATCATGATGATCAGGGAGGTAAAGACCCTGATCCTCATGAGGGGGAGAAGGGCACGAAGAGCACAGCGGCCAAGCCTCTGAAAATTGTCGATACCCCGGCCGCACTATTTGATAAAGAGAAGACTCCTCCACAAAGACTCAAGCTCTGAAACTATTGGGGAAGAGATTAACGAGGCAGAGTACGGCGATCCAGAGCTGGTCAAGGCTCTTAAGGAATCAAGGACAAAGGCTTTGCGACGAGCTGGCAGAGCTCCAATCCCGAAAGTTGGTGAGGGATCTTCCACCAGGCTCTGTGGGATTCCAGAGGAGACCTCTACTAATACTTTTGGCACCTTGGTAGGGACAATTAAGCCAATCCTACCAAGGGGGTCTACGCAGAGGATTCTATCAGAGGAGGTCGACAGAGAGCAAGGGATAACAATGGGAAGGGTGAAGCTGTCTCAACAAAGGGCGCATCAGAGTAGATGAAGTTACCCAGCTGCTGGAAGGAATCAAGATTCAAGTCTCTTTCAGAGAGTGGATCTTCAAAGTATACAAGACTGTGAAGACTGACCTTCAGTATGTTGTGGATGATTTTCCAGAGTTCCAAATATAATAGGCTTCTTTTGTAAACATGTAACTCTTTGTAATCTTCAATTTTTAGTAATGTAAAATTTACAGAGGACGAACTTTATCTCCTCTTGTCTTTAGTCAAAAAAATGCACTCAACCGTTCATGTTTCATTTTTCAATACTTAGGGGGAGATTGTTAGCTCCTATTCTCTTTTAATGTAAAAGTACAGAAAAATGGTACAACTGAAGTTTGACAGAAGGAATCTCTCATAGAAGACAACAAAAGGCCAAGTGACAGAAGGTACAGGATTATACAAGTTACATAAGATAGAGCCTCTGATGAGGTCGACAGAGGATCTATAGAATTAGTCCTCTGACAGATAATCATGCAAGTTAAGAAGAGCAGAGCCTTTAAGGAGGTTGACAGAGGGTCTGCAGTATAGTCTTTTGTGATCTTTTTGTTATGACTGTTTTCAACAGGTTGTTAACCACATCTGCCTCTCACGTGATCAAGCTTAACCAACTTACTTTTGACGTCTTGGATGAAAACACGTGTCAAGATCTCATCATGTAGGTCGTTAGGATCTTGTATAAATAGCGGTTAGGCCTTTGTAAACATTGTGTGCTTTTCAAGTAATACAATCAATTGATTGATTAAATTCTCTCTAGCTTTCGCATACTCATTGTGTGTTCTTGGTGTTCTTATTCCAATTCAGTAATAGTTTCATGTTTGTGCTTATCGTTTGATTATTTTTTGGATCATCACTCTCATGTAGTTACTCTGTTTTACTTCCGCTGCACTTTTTAATTGTTTTGAGTAACTGTTTGTATTGATCAGTATTGTAATCTCGTATAATTGGGATCTACAGAGGAGGATCCCTTTTGCGATAAGGGTGGAATAGTTGTAGCTAAGGAAACCTTTGTCATGGTTATCCTTAGTAGAGCAGCGAGAGTGTCATGTAGGGATGGAGAGCCATGGAATTCTCGTGCATGGAGAATGGAGTCTCCAATTATGGGATACTTCAGGTTGCCCGCAGGATATTTCTCATCAAGAATCCTTGAGAAGATCCCTGATAGAAAGTGAGGATAAAGAACACCTTCCTCCTTGATATTTGGTGGCTTGGTAGGATCTTTGCTCGTCTTTTGCTTCCATCGAAGCTTGTTCAACAGATCGTCGTAGATCATTCTCGCGTAGTAATCTTCCGATTTTTGACTAGCGAGAAGAACATCTACACCTGAAAGGTGGATCCCTGATCATGAGTGCCTACTTTTCCAGTGAGGCCTTGGATCACATTAGCGAATACATAGCTCATTTCTATGGACATACGGTTGCGATGAACTTCGCCAAGTCCTTTGATTGGTTCTCCCTCCCTCGTCTTCTTCCAGGTGTAATTGATCTCATCCAAGAACTCGATCAACTCAGCATTAGAGGGAAGAACGTCATAAGACTTGGCACCAGTGGGCTTCCCTAGGAATTTGAGAATGGCCGTGAAGTCGGTCAGGTTGAAGGTGAGTGGTACCAGTACGTTTTCATCAGCGGATGAAGGGATGAAGCCTTGAACGTACTCATAGTTGTTTCCGTTTTCCATTTGACCAGTGATCACAGTAGCAGTGGCCCAGAAGTTGAACAGTAGTGACTTGACTGGAGGAATATCCAAGGTCAGGGCATGAGAAGTAGGGCTTGCTCGGAGAAAGTTGCGAGCACTAGTGAAAGTAGCTTTATGTTCTTCGGGGAGGTTGAAGAAAGCAAGGAAGTTGTTGGACTTCCATTCGACTGCACACTGAATGGAATGACGAATCGGGGGATTGGAGTAGTCATGCCAGAGGTAGGAGCCGTAGATGAAGATGCCATTTCTGTAACACGCAAAATATGAGTAACAATAGTGGATGATAATCAGAGTTCAAATATTGTTTTAAACCTTCATTTTTGGATAAGAAAGAGGTCCAAAAATGGTGTTATCCTTTTACTAAGAATGGATTTGATACCTTAAATGATAAAAGAAATCAAGTTAGGGTTTTAAAAAGGAAGACAAGTTATGATGATTGAAAATCAAAACAGTATCTTAAAACAATGACTCTAGCATATTAGAATCCTTGTTTGTATTAAAAACAGAAAACCTTTTTAGGGTTTGAACCTTGAAACCAGACGGAGTGGTTTCAATGTAGAAGAAGAAGGATTAAGGTATTCTTGGTATGTTTTTAAACAATAATCAAACCCAGAATGGATGAAGATGTGAAGAAGACTTATTAGAAGCTTGTTTCAGGATTTGAAAAATCTTCAAGTGTTCTTCGAGAGAGCAAAATGTAGAGAGAGTAGTTTTTGCTTTTAGAGAATTATGAGAGCGTAAAGGGGAATGAGAGTGTTTGTGAGGTTTTAATATGAGCCGGATGAAAGAGAGGGAAAAATCAAATGCAAAGAAAATGGGGCTTTTTTTCAAACGTAATGATGACATGATTACCTCACGCGCTTTCACGCGCCTATTAGCTGTCAAACGTGGTCATGAATAGTAACTGTCGCAGACATGTCAGAAAATAAAGTAATCTTATTTTCAAAAAATGAAGTTGTTTCTCATTTTCGCTAAGGAATGTGCATTTACTTTTAGAAAATGATTTGGTCTTGGAATAAGAGAGCTTATCAAAATAACTTTTTTAAGGAAAAAACCTCTTATCACATTGAATGTGATAAGGTTTAAGAGATGAGGGACCTACCTATCAGAGAATCAGGTATATTAGTCAATGATCAGTGAGTTCTGATGAATGCCACTGAAGAAAGATGTATTTTGAGGTCACTGAAGGTATTGACTCCTTGATGATTTAAGTTTCAGGGTTCAACATACCAAGCTCGCTGATGAGTGTATTGAAACAAGTTTCATCAAGAGGTTTAGTTAAAATATCATCGAGTTTATAATTAGTGGGAACAAAATGAAGTTCAATGTCACCATTCATCACATGATCTCTGATAAAATGATATCTGATTTCAATATGCTTGGTCTTATAATGCATAACCGGATTGTTGGCAATTGTGATCGCTGAAGTGTTGTCACAATAGATTGGAATCTTTAAAAGCTTCAGGTAGTAGTCTAGTAGCTAATTTCTCATCCAGAGAACCTGAACGCAACAACTTCCAACAGTGACATATTCAGCTTCAGCGGTCGAGGTGGACACTGAGTTTTGCTTTTTGCTTGTCCAACTTACCAACTTTCCACCTAGTAGCTGACAGCCACCAGCGTTACTTTTTCGGTCTTTCTTGCATCCTGCAAAATCAGTATCTGAATAAGTAGTTAGTTCAAAACCTGAGTCTTTGGGGTACCAGAGACCAAGGTTAGGAGTACCCTTGAGGTAAATGAAGATTCGCTATACAGCGATCATATGGGACTCCTTGGGATCAGATTTATATCGAGCACATAAACAAGTGGAATACATGATATCAGGTCGGCTCGTTGTAAGATACAATAGGGAGCCTATCATTCCTATATAGAGAGTCACATTAACATATTTTCCATTGGAATCCTTGTTAAGTGTAAGAGGAGGTGCCATTGGTGTTCTCGTGGGTGAGCAGGAAGTAAGATCAAACTTTGTCAACATTTCATTCACATACTTACCTTGATTGATGAAATACCCTTTTCAGATTGCTTTATCTGAAGACCTAGAAAATATGTTAGTTCGCCCATCATAGACAATTGATATTCAGATTTCATGAGTGCTTCGAACTTTTTACACATTTTAGGATTGGTTGATCCAAAAATAATGTCATCGACATAAATATGAACAAGAATGATATGTCCCTTATGTTTCCTAAGAAACAAGGTGCTATCAATCTTACCACGCTCAAAACCTTGATTTAAGAGAGGTTTACAGGGTGTCATACCAGGCACGAGGGGCCTGTTTTAACCTATAGAGCCTTATTTAGCTTATAAACATGATCAGGGTGCTTAGGATCAGCGAAACCTGGAGGTTGAGCGACATAGACTTCTTCAGAGAGCTTGCCATTTAGGAAAGCACATTTGACATCCATTTGAAAAACTTTAAAGTTTTTATGGGCATCGTATACTAGAAAGAGTCGAATTGCTTCGAGTCTAGCAACAGGAGCAAATGTTTCATCGTAGTCGATGCCTTCTTCCTGTCAGTATCCCTGATCAACAAGTCTAGCCTTGTTGCGGGTAACAGTGCCATGTTCATCCATTTTATTACGGAAAATCCACTTGGTTCCAATAATAGTCCTTTTGGGTGGTCTAGAAACAAGTAGCCAAACATTGTTTCTGATGAACTCAGCGAGTTCTTCCTGCCTGGCAGCAACCTAGTGCAGGTCAAGAAGTGGTTCATCTATTTTCTTAGGTTTAGTGTGTAACGCCCAAAATCCCTAGTTGTTGTCAAAATATGGATTTGTTTTTATCTTGGGATTTAAATTGTTAGATAACTACTATTTCTTTTTT
>LUCG01002749.1:0-14336 GCA_001633085.1 Carthamus tinctorius | reverse complement strand
AACCGGCAGGACCTTCCCATGGTGTCATCCCTAGTCGTGAGGGTTTAGTTACTAGGGACCAAGTATCACGGGATCTTGGTCAGGGAGTGACGAGGGAAAATACCAAGAGGGGTTCTGGTGGGACACCAACTGATCAGCCATCACATTCTTCAACTGTGAATGTTGCTGAACAGATAGGTCAAATCAGCTCTGAAGTGCACATGGATGAATTATTTGAAGCGGTAGATATGGGTCAAGTGGTTGAGCAGGTTCATCATACTCCAATTGTTGAAGAACCAGAGGATGAACAATTAGTTGATTATGAACTATCTCCACTGGATGAAGTTACTCCACAGTCCTTTGATGTACAACATGATTTGGATGTTTCTGAAGTTCAAGTGCCGGAACTTACTGTCATGTACACTCCTACAGAGTTGGAGCAACGGTTACACATGCTGTTAGGATCTGAATCATCTGAACTCTCTGATCTAGTATCTGATAGATTGCATGAGGTGTTTGGAACTTCTTCTTCTGATGGGACTCAACCTATTCATACTGAAGATTTTTATGATGACGCACAACCAGACACACCTACCGAACAAATACCCAGTTCAGATGATAATGATGATCCGATGGATGACAATCAAGGATCGAGCTTGCTTGCCAAACAAGGAGATACAAGGTTGGTTGAGGGAGCATTAGTTGAAAAATCGGATGTGAGCATGAGAGAAAGGGACGTAAAAGAATATGGTGAGTGGGAGATAGGGATAGGAAAAAATGTACAAATCCCTGACTTACCCGAGTCTTTGTGGGGAACCTCATCTGCTGCGGGTGAGCATTTGTTGCCACCTACCNAACTCACTTGGAGTTGGGTGGCACCGATCAAGTAAGGCAGCTGCCCCAGCCTACGACTTCAATTGTTTGCACTTCGAGTCTAGGTCCACTTGTACATAACGTGAATATACATTCTTTGCCTAGAACACAATTGGTTACTTCATTTGCAGGATGCTTCAGTAGCCCTGCCAGAACTTCTAGAGTAAGTACATCATCTGTTGGTGGCTTACGAGGACTGGAAGGAAATCCCATCAGCGCTAACACCATGCGAACACTGAACATGGGTACCATGAGTTGTACTCTTGGTGTAACAAGAAGTCTATGTGACCCTAGTGTTACATTACCCGGTTCATCCATTCCTACACTTCGACAGGCATCTACCATCCTTGGTTCATCTTCTTCAGTCTCTTCAGCAGCAGGTGCTTCTTCCACTCCTGCGGATGGTTCTCAAGTGTTTGCAACTGTGCCTATTGATAATCTGATCACTCGGGCTTTATTTCGGACTAGCAACAAACAAATTGCTGAAAAGATGATTGAGCAGACGAAGGAGATTGAGTCTCTCAAACAGCAAGTTGCGTCTTTAGTGAAAGGGAAAGCTTCGGTATCTGAATCTGTTCCTCCACCTGTTCAACCTTCCAAACCATCTGCTGAAGATCTTCCTGTACATGAATTGAAGAATATCTTGTTGGCAAAGTTGTTGGATAGTGGTTCAACTGAAGATGCTGATTTGGTGAAAATTCTGGTTCAATAGTCTCAATTACAGCAACAAGCCTTACAAGAGCAAAGAAGACAGGCTCACTTAGTGACTCATACTAATTTAAGGAATTTTCAGACTTCTCTTGATAACTCACTTACTCAGATGATGAACTCATTTATGGAAGGTATGACATAGTTATCTGAGAGAGTTAAAATTGTTGAAGAGTCTTGTCAAGTTGCAGCTGGAAGGTCTTATAGAAGACATGATGATCATGCTGATCATGATCGTCATGAGGGGGAGAGGAAGAGAAGAAGGTTGGAAAGGAGTCCAGATTTTAATCCACATGTAATTCAAGGCAACAGAATAGAAATTGTAGACAGATTTGAGGAGAGACCTCCAAGGGAGAAGCAACCAAGAAGAGATAGGGATGCCATTGTATTAACTGGAGATCAGAGTAAGAATGCAGATGTTGGTATGCAGTCTACTTTAGATTTTCTGGAGTCAGTTCAGGAGGAAGAGCCAAGAAGGGAAGATTGCTTACAAGACAGGATGGTTGAAAGAGGTGTTGGATCTTCAGGGGGTTCTGGTACAAAGTCTGAAATAGACAGAGTATTAGAGCTCCTTGAGAATGTGGCTGATGAGATTCATAACTATCAAGTTCCGGAACAAGAACTGAAGGAAGCCAGAGAAATTGAAGATAGAGGGTTGGAGAACATGTGTGAGGGTTTGGTGTTTGATTTTGAAGAAGAAAAGAAAGTGGGTGATGATGTTGAGGGTCCTAGATTGGAGGATGTGTTAGATAAAGATGATTTGATGCCAATAGATCAGAAGAAGGTTCACTTGTGGGAAAAGATGAAAGCAAGTTCGGGGAAGTTCTTGAAGAAGATAGAGTGGAAAAGATTCACCAGAGCAAGAGGAATGTATTTGGAAGAAAAGTACATGGCTTTGTTTGCTCATAATGAAAGAAAACTCAGTTTTGAGAAGTTGTATGGCATTGAGAATTTGAAGCCTAATTTGAGAACTAAGTATATTCATATGAGAAGGACTAAGAAGAAGAATCCAGAGTACTTGAAGTCTGAGTCAAGATTCCTGAGAGTTGTAAATTATAGGATTAACAACTTGAAGGATTATGACTATCCTGTGATTACATTTGAGAGAGAAGATCAAATGGAATATACAATTACGGAAGCAGACTTTCCAAGTGTGGAAGTGGAGATTTTCCTGAAGATTATGACTGAGTTGAAGAAGAAAGCTTACAGATCACAAGAGGAAGTAGTTGCCTTAGCTACAGTTCTTAGGCATTTGAGAGCCTCAATCACCCTGTCGCATTTGTATGAGTTTCAGTTATGTCTTGAGAATTGGACTTCAAAATTGTTCAATTTCAAACCTAATTGGAGGTTAACAGAAGAAGAAAAGGAGCTGCTTTTGTACACAGTGTTTGATGATGGTGATAAACTAATCTCATGTATCTATCCTGATTCCAAAGGTGAAAAGAGAAGAATGCTTGTGCATGAAGTGTTGTTATTTTGTGATGATACTCGGAAGATGGTTATGAATGAGCTGAAAAGAAGACTTCAGTTGGACAAGCATAAGGTGCATGAGGTGAGTGGAGCAGAAAGATATTTAATCAAACATTTTGTTCAAAAGATTGACAGGGGGTTGAGAGTCAGAAATGATATAAGAATTTCTGAAGTCAGATTCAAGATCAGAAAGCAGTTTCCGAATTAAGCTTGTACTTTGATTGATTTTTGTTTTGTTTTTGTTTTGTCCCTCCTTCTTTATAAAAGGGGGAGATTCTTAGAACAATGTTTATCAAAGAAGTTGAGGGACTCTTTATGTAAACTTTTCATTCTTTGGGTAGGAGTATAAATACTCCTATGCCATGTATTGTATGGAAGCTTTTGAAATATTGAATGACATATGGTTTGAGTTCTCTCTCACTACTTTCTCTCTCTACTTTCTCTCTCTACGTTTTCTTCTACATTCTTGTTGGATTCATCATGATCTAAACTAGATCATGATGATTTGATTCATCTTGAAGTTAACACCTACCCGCTATTTATACATACTCCTAACTACCTAAGCTACACGATCTTCACACGTGTCTTCATCAGGTATGTTGAAAGGAAGTCGGTTAGAAGTAGGCATCATGTGAGAAGCACGAGCGGTTAATCATTCTTTGAAGGGGAACATTTATATTACAGAGGATTTATGATAACATCCTCTGTCATCTTCCTTAGGTTCCGCAAAACTCTTCTCAGAAGTCCAGCTCCTCAAAGCCTCTGTCAGTAGCCACAGAGCCTCTGTCATTAACTTCAGAGCCTCTGTCAAACTTCACTTGTATACCTGTGTATCTTCTGATGCTGAGCCTTCTGTTACCCTCTGTAAACATCTTCTGTCAAACCTGAGATGACCCATTTTTCCATACTTTTACATCAGAGACCTATGGGAGCTAACAATCTCCCCCTAAGTATTGAAAAATGAATAATAACAGTCCAATATAATGGTTTGACAGAAACAACAAGAGGAGAAAGGTTCCACCTCTGTAAAATATTACAATACTGAAATTGAAAGTACATGAACTATAATAACCAAAAGATTTCAGCAATTGAAGCTTGGAATAAATGAAGAGTTCTGTATGGTTTCAGTAGAAGGTGATGATTCAGCAGTTAGTAGGGAAGAATCCCTTGACGATGATGTTGGTGTAGCTGTTGAATTTGAAGAGAATGAAGAGGATGATGAAGAGAGCGATCTTGATATTGTAGAACTCTATCTCAGAGGGCAATATTAATCTTGAATCAGGGTTGAGTGGTATGCCCTTCTGCGATCTCCTCTGTATTACTACACCCTTTTCTGACTTCTGTGGAGCACTTGATATTGGATAGACTTTGCAACCCATCCAATTTGGTGAACACTTTCGTGGCAAAGGTTTAGACTCCCCCTCTGTTACGTAGTTATTCAGGGAACCTGAGGATCCAACACATGAGTCCTCAGTAGCCTTGGTGTGTAAGGCACCCTCAGAGGCTGTGTTGACGATACCTTCTCGGGGACTTCCACTGGATCCTCGAACTCTCTTTTACACCTATCTCTTCCTCTACTCCTATCATTAACCCACTTTGATAACCAAGTTCACAACACATATTCTTTTATCCTTTGGTGGGGGACAACTATCTAGAACTAAAGACATTTTACTCACTTTACTGATTCCCTTAACTCCCTCAATTTTTACCACATCTATACGCACACCTGATAAGGTTCCTATGCGTGGGAGGTGTTCAGGGACCAGTTCTGGCCTCCTGTTCCCACGTCTGTACTTCAACCTATGTTTGTGGTATTTCAAGAAATCATGTGATAACATCTTGTGATTTCAAAATTTTAACAAAACTTTTTACCAGTGAAGATCAGAATGGACACATTAGTGTTCATTGGAAGAAAGAAGAATTTGTGAGAAGTGCCATCGGAGCTGTTGATAGAATGAGGAATTTTGATGACACTTGGAATCATCGGAATTATGAATTGGAGAATTTTTGAAGATTTAAAGAAGAAGATGATTTGAGAATGTTGAAAATTCAAATGAGCTGAAGGTATGAGTATTTATATTGAAAACTTTGGAAGATTAAATGGTTTTAGGTGACATAACTCATGATGACGTACTATTGAAAGTGTGCGCCTCAAAGATTTAATTCGCGCGAAAATAATTTTACCCTTATCCATAATCACGCGCACCATTTCTGAAAATAGAAAACTATTTAAGTGAGTTTCTTCAGAGGCCTAAGGGTTTCACAGAGCCTCTGAGATATGTGCGGGGCCTTCTACGTGTTTCACCTTTAATTACCTAAACATTTGAAAATCCACAGAGGAGTGAGTGATCTTACAGAGACTAAACTTTACAGAGCCTCTGTGGTAAGCGTCAGATGTTCTGTGAAGAATATCTCTGGAGAATCACTGAAAACAGTTTGCACTCTCTGAGGTTTTTGATAATTTAAAGAATAAAGAACTCCCCCTACGAACCAGCTTACATGGTTCTGAAACAAAANAGAGGTTCTGTGAGAAATGTCAAGCAATTTTAAAAAGATTTACTTTCTTCAAAGGTTTTAGGTCAGAAGACTTTTATACTCCCCCTTAATCTTTGCACTCCTTCTGCAAAGAACTCTTCAAGACAACAGAAACAAGTGAAGGTTAATCAGGAATTTAAAATTAGAAATTAATATTTACAGAAAGAATAACTAAATTACCAAACATTTAAGCAGAAATCTAGCTAAACTTGATTTTAGGTACCCATTTCCAGTTAGGCCCTTTTTCATCTGCTTGCTTGTAATATGCCAGAACATCCTTTCTGATGATTTTGGTCTTCTATGGAATAATCCTTTTGCAAGATTCTTTTTCTTCTCTAGATCCTTCTCTAAAATTACTCTTAGACTTCTTTTGTTTAATTTTCTTCTTTAGTTTGCACAATTGCGGTCATTTTTCCTTTTGCTGCCAAGTGAGTTTTGATCTTCTAACTTCAAAGGTAGACAGAAGGCTGGTGCTAGTCTCTGTGCGTTCTTTTCCTTTCCTTTGTATCTGATTGAGATTTGAAGTTTCTGTGATAGATACTTCTTTGCAGAGAGGCTCTTCTACATTAGACTTTGTAGCACAGGAGTGATCACTCAATGTTTCTTTGATATGCTCTAGGAAGAACTCAGAAGCTTCTGCAGATAACTTTCTATGCAGAGGGGGTACTGTGCATGCGAACTCACAGTCTTCTTGGGTCTCTGGTTGCCCAAACTTGAAGATTCCTATTTCACTTTGACTCATGAATTTTCTTGGAGTGAAATCTTTCTTTTCAGAAGGTGAGAAAGAATCAAAATAATCATCAAAGGCTACATTCTCCATTGTAAGAGAAGTGATAGAGCTTGAACCAACCAGAAGCCTTCGCCTTTTGAAGATGGATTTTGCATTTGGTATGTTACTTTTAAGGTTCTTGGCCGACCTAAAGGTACTCTCTAGAGTCTTCTTTGACTTAAACCCAGGTTGATTATCAAACTCAAAGAACCCCAACCCCCTTCTGCCCATGTTAACCCGTATCTTTTTGAAGACATTTTGAGCATCTTGAAATTTTCTGATCTTCAATTCTTTGTCTAGAATATCTGGATGCGGAAACTCTCTTTCCTTCTGGAAAAAGTTTTTAACAGACATAACATTACTCTTTTCATGATCTAACCTCTTCAGTTCATTGCCTTTGTTCTTGACCTCCTTTTCCAACTTATCAATTCTTTCATTTGAAGATTTTTCAACTTTCAGAAGATCACTTTGAGCCTTTTTGAACATGTTGAAAATTTTCTCTTTCTCTTCTGTGAGAAGAGTTACCGCTCTCTTGTAAAACATAAGCTTGATTTTAAGCTCTTCATACTTCTTGTGATAAACATTCATGTTCTCAACCCCTTCTGAAGAGTGATCGTTTACCTGAGAGTCATTGTCAGAGGAAGATGCCTCAGAAGATGCCTCTTCTGAAGTGTCTTTGTCAAACTTGGCCATCCCGCAGAAGATGTTATCCTCTATGGTAAGAAAGTCCTTCTGTGACTCTTCGTAGGAGGACTCATCTGAGACAAGCTCATCTATCTCTGTTTGACCATATTCTTGTGAGTAGAATTTTGCCATCTTCTGTTCCATCAGCTTCTGTTGAACTTGTGATTCAATTTCTACCCAAATATTCATAGACAACTTGCAGTGCATGATGTTCTCAACAATATCTTGAGGAATAGCTGTCAACAGAAGCTGCTTACATTTACCTTCCAACTCCGTTAATTCCTTGTCTTCTTTGCTCCATTTTTCAATCGGCATAGGTCTGAAATGATTTAGGACTTCAGAAGTTGTACTAATAGCTGGAATTCGTGGTATAAACTCCATTGGAACATATGGAGGATTAAACAGGCATTCAATGAGCCTGGGATGTAATTCTTCAAGAAAGCTCATCATATTGGATTTCCGTTGAGGAAATTCTTCTTCAATCAATATAGGAAGCTTCGTCTGAGAATTGGTGCTTATGAGTGAATCATTTATTTGGATCTCCATTGGAATTCGGATAAGAAACAGTGTGGAAAGAAAAAACGGAAAGATCGGTGCTCGAGCTTTCTCAGATCAATACCAAAACAGGATTAATTGATATAGAAATCAATTCCTGCTCTGATACCACTTGTTGGATCGAAAAACCCTTATGATTTTGGTATTGATAAAACCCAGTTCACTCTTGAACAAACAGATAACAGCGGAAGACTAAACAAAGAGTAAAACTAGGCAAATGCAGATAAGACAGTGAAGAACAATAGCTTGAACACCAAGAACACACACTAGAAATTGTAGAAAACAAGAACAATTTACTCACCAAAAAGGTGTGTATTCAGATCTGAAAGTATTGAACAATTGAGCACTTACAATCCTCAAGCACACTGAAAATTCAATGAATCCCTTCAACTAGCATACACTTACTCACACTTTTTCACACTCAATACGAAGACCTACCCGCTATTTATACATACTCCTAACTACCTAAGCTACACGATCTTGACAGGTGTCTTCATCAGGTATGTTGAAAGGAAGTCGGTTAGGAGTAGGCATCACGTGAGAAGCACGAGCAGTTAATCAGTCTTTGAATGGGAACATTTATATTACAGAGGATTTGTGATAACATCCTCTGTGATCTTCCTTAGGTTCTGCAAAACTCTTCTCAGAAGTCCAGCTCCTCAGAGCCTCTGTCATTAACCTCAGAGCTTCTGTCAGACTTCACTTGTATACCTGTGTATCTTCTGATGCTGAGCCTTCTGTTACCCTCTGTAAAACATCTTCTGTCAAACTTGAGATGACCCATTTTTCCATACTTTTACATCAGAGACCTATGGGAGCTAACATCGGTGCTTCACACAGTTTCTTCTGAAGAGTTCTGAAAGCTTGCTCTTGAGCTGGTGTCCAAAGGAACTTTATGTTCTTCCTTGTTAGTGATGTTAAAGGAGAGGCAATCTTGGAGAAGTCTTGAATAAATCTTTGGTAGTAACCGGCTAAACCCAAGAAACTCCGAATTTCCGTTGGGAACCTTGGAGGTTCCTAATTTGTCATTCCCTCTACCTTTGAAGGGTCGACTTTCACCCCTTCTCGTGTCACCACATGTCCGAGAAATTGTACCTCCCGCAACCAAAATTCACACTTAGAGAATTTTGCGTACAATCTCTCACTTCGTAGAACTTCTAGGACTTCTCTAAGGTGTCGCTCGTGCTCTTCCTCATCCTTTGAGTAAATAAGTATGTCCTTGATGAATACAATGACGGACTTGTCCAAGAACGGACGACATACTCGGTTCATTAGGTCCATGAACACGGCCGGTGCGTTAGTTAGCCCAAATGGAATAACTAAGAACTCGTAGTGTCCATAGCGGGTTCTAAATGCCATCTTTGACACGTCTTCTTCTCTGACTTTCACTTGATGGTACCCCGATCGGAGATCTATTTTCGAGAAGCACCCCGCTCCTTGCAATTGGTCGAAAAGGTCATCTATCCGCGGAAAGGGATACTTGTTCTTCACCGTTACCTTGTTCAATTCTCGGTAGTCGATGCACATACGTATCGTTTCGTCCTTCTTCTTGACGAAAAGTACCAGTGCTCCCTACAGTGACGAACTCGGCCTTACGAATCCCTTGTCTAAGAGTTCTTGTAGTTGTTTCATCATTTCTTGCATCTCGGTCGGTGCAAGACGGTATGGTGCTCGGGCGATTGGTGCGGCTCCCGGCACCAAATCAATTTTAAACTCCATTTGTCGCTCGGGCGGCAAACCCGGAAGGTCATCCGGAAAGATGTCCAGAAATTCGTTGACTATTCTCACGTTTTCTACTTTCTTCTTCTCCGCTTTAGCGTCCACCACATACGCTAAGAACGACGGATACTTCTTTACTAGACACTTCCTTGCCTTGATGGAAGAGATAAGGGCTACGTCACCCTTTCATTTTTCTCCATACACGAGGATAGATCCTCCATTGGGTTGGGGTATTTTGATGATCTTCTTGGAGCATAGAATCTTCGCTTTATGTTTCGCTAGCCAATCCATTCCTATAATCACGTCGAAACTCCCGATGGCCATAGGAAGTAAGTCCACATTGAAATTTTTGCCTCCAATCTCTATCCGACATTTTTTATCACTTCTCATAAAATTACTTGTTCCCCACTCGCTACCTCAACCACTATGGCGTCACTAAGTGTGCTAATTGGTGACTTCAATGATTTACCAAATGTAGTAGAGACAAAGGAAAAATCTGCACCAGAATCAAAAAGTACACTAGCGGGAATGGAATTGAGTAAGAACATACCCGACACGACGTCCGCCGTCTCCTTAGCTGTATCGGTAGTCATCTGAAATGCTCTTCCCGGCACTCTTGGTGTGGCTTCCTTCTTCGCTTGGCTCCTCGACCCTTGCCCCTTCACCCCCCCCCCCCTTCAACTTGGGGCATTCACGACGAATATGGCCGACTTCTTTGCATTCATAACACAATGTTCCCTTGATCGGGCAATCGTTACTAGAGTGCCCAAACTTCCCACACTTATAGCACGTGATCGGACTAGGGTTATACGACCCGTAGTGCTTTTGTTTACATCTCGAGCACCAAGGAGCTTCCCTTCTGAACTCCGTCTTTTCCCCACTAGGGTTAAACCTAGGCTTCTTGTATGAATTATATGGGCTCTCCCACTTCCTCTTTTCTCCCATCCCGGACTTCTCTACCTTGTCTCTAGCATAGACGTCTTCCATCACCTTGGCCTCTTCAATTGCCTCTCTCAAAGTAGAGGCTTTAGCATTGCGTACCATGGACATCATGTTCGCTGGTAATCCTCTCAGGTAGGCCTTTATTTTCTCCTTCTCTGTCGGGGCCACATGCCCCACAAGATTAAGCTTTTCCAGAAAAATCCATGAGTACTCCCTCACCGATGAATTCCCTTTCTTGAGACCACGGAATTCCAATTCAAGACGGTCCATCTCCCTTTCGTTACAGTATTCTTCCAAGAGTTTCTCCTTGAAGATGGCCCATGACATACTAGCCAAAACCATTTCGTTCTGATTATTGGTAGCAACATTCCACCAATGCAGCGCATTGCCCCTAAGCATGTGGGAGGCATAGGTTACCTTCGATTCCTCCGCGCACTTACTTGATCTGAAAGCTTGCTCAGTCTCCCTTATCCAGTTCATGCAGTCAACTGGATTATCTGAGCCCGAAAACTCGGGAGGTTTACTACCTTGAAATGTCTTAAATGAACAAGTTCTCCCCTCAGGTCTCTCTCCCAGATTAACCAGAGTCTCGGTCCAAATGGCATGACCGGTACCCCCAGAACCACCCACCATATTTTCCGCCACGGTCTCATGCCTACGGTTACTGGCATCTCGATCTTCTAGCATTTTCAAGAAAACTTCTTGTTGTTGGGCCATTGCGTCATGCATGGCCTTCATCAACGTCTCCATCATCCGGGATCCGGAGTTACTAAAGTTATAACGAGGTTTGGGTCCTCCAAGTTACGCCTTGGGATGTGCTCGGGTCCTCTGCCCAAAAGACTTGTTCGAGGATGTGGTTGTACGGTCGTCGCAAGTCCTTCTAGCCGGTCGACCGTTGATTCCACTTCAACATGGCCGTCAGGTGTCCTCGCCCTATTACATGTGTTAACCATGATGAACTGCCACATGGAAGTTAATGGTTAGTTCTTTACAAGTTAACCATTCAATAACGTAACAATACAATCATCAATCATTAATTAACAATTTCAAGTATACTTACGCAATAACGCACTCATAATCACAGTAGCTAAGTGAAATTATGAATACATTCCACATAAGGATTCTCGTCATCATTTTATTAACTTTCGATTTCATGCAATTCCGTTGACTCAACTCACTATCCCAGTTTCCCAAGTTCTACCCGCAACTCACCAATCACACTTAACGTCTCAGTCTAAGTCTAGGTATCACAATTTTACATCTAGTTCACTTAAACTAGAGCTCTGATACCAACTTGTAACACCTTAAAAATAGGGTTAATTTAAAACCAATCGATAAGGTAAACTAACGAAAATCCGACATGACTCTTACCAAGTTCTTACGAACCATTTCCTTCATAAGCAATTACATCTTTAAAATGGACAAGTTTCCAAAAGAAAGTATGTAGAATAACAATGACCAAAAAGTTGAGGTACAACTTAAAACAACCTAGTCAATCTAGTCCTAAGTTTACTAGATTAAAAGGGGTGTCAAATGTAATCTCCAAAAATCGCTCTTCCCAATAGCCCAACTCATGGCACTCCTAGTTGCCCTAACGGCAACTCAACTCTTCCTAGACTCGTTTCCACTCAGACCTGTACCATGAAAACACCACAACAAGTGTTAGGCTAAAGCCTAGTGAGATCTCAACAAATAACATATAATTACATTTAAGCAAAATATAAGGATACCGTCGTTCTTAACCGGAGCCTAAACTCCTACGCCAACCGAGTACAATCCTATCTTATAATACCAAGAAGTATAAAACACATAACTGGGATGAACCTAACTTACTTGGTAGAATAGTCGTATACAATTACTTTATTAAAAGATCTTTAATTTGTCATATAAATTCTCGGTGCTAGTACCCATGCCTCTATAGGCACTGTACCTCGAACCGCTCTTAGAGTGTCACTAGGTAGCACCTCAAGTCCCGGTCCTAGTACCCATCCCCCTACCGGCACTGTACCTCGAACCCTTTCTGCCTTTATTGCCCACCCCGTCGGGTCACACCTCAAGAGCTTACAGGACCTTATTGCATACCTACTAGTGGGGTTCCACCTCAAGGGTACGGCTACCCTTTACTGGATACGTGCTAGAAGCCCAAACTGGCTTATCTAAAAACCGTTCTTGACTCGAATTTCAAACCCTCATGCATAAGGACTTGGAATTCCAACGTGTTAAAATAAACACCTCTAATATAAAAATTCGAGGGCTCGCACAAGACTAGCAGTTATAACATTTAATACATACGCTTACTCCCCTTTACATTTATATACAATTATAGATATTTACAAGTATAATCATTATTGAGAAGCTCCACATGTGTCTCTCATGAATTTTGTGCAAACTTTGTAAACCATGTATCAACCAATCAGAATCCATTGATGCTTAATTATTGGAGTTAGTTTCTATTAATTTGTTCTAATTTTGGATGGGATTGATTTTGAACCTAAATCCCTAATTTTAAACAATTAATCTTGTCCATTAATATTTTTAATCAACGGTGTAGATGAGTTTGCATAGTTTACACAAATTACTCGGTTTGTAAAATAAGGTGACCCTAGATATTTACAAGTATAATCATTATTGAGAAGCTCCACATGTGTCTCTCATGAATTTACATATGGACAGGTATATACATACACTGCTAGTTGTACATATAAAAATTTGAAGTTATCTACACAAGTATATATATATATATATGGGTGTGTAAGTAGGTTTGACCCATAATAACAATTATATATGTAAACTAATCCACATGATTATTTTTATGAGTCTTAAGCATAATTCCTTAGTCTCACGAACAAACAATTTCCAGAAGAGGTTCTATTCACATATGAATAGATACATGAAACTCTAACCCTCTTTAAATCTTGAACATAAAGTCAGATCCAACTACCATAAGTAAAGATATAACGATTTAAGGAAGAGAGAAACTCACCTAGGGTTGGCTATTAAAACCCTAAAATTTGAAATCATAAACTTGGAGAAACCCTAAAAATAAGAATACAAATAAATCGTTAACTTGGAAGAATTAAATGAGCAAAATAAATGAAATCATTTAATAGGAGACATTCTTCACAAACCTTAGATGGAAAATTAAGAAGAGGGGGAATGGATAAGGTGCAGGTTACGACCAAGAGAGAAGAGAGGTAATTAATTTAAGAGAGTGAGTGAGATAATCAACTAATGAAGTGTGAGAGAGAAAAAAGGAGAAAAAAATAAAGTAAAGGAAGTGTAGGTTGATGTGTCTAAAGCAGGGCGCCAATATGACATGCGTAGTGCCAGGCGTGGCATTTTCGCTGGCACATCCACGTTGGGTGTACCGCCGCCAACCACACCATTTCATGCCAAAAACCACACAAATTAATTAATAAAGGATGCATGCCAAATAAAGTGGGTGACACCGTGACAGCTTTGCTTGATCAGTTTCCATACTCAACATCTAAATGAAATATATATTATACTCATGCACAATTCTTTTAATATGAAGCATTGACATGTTTTCTTTTCTTTTCTTTTAAATGATTAACTCCTACAACACACATATGCATTTACTTACCAAACATATGATTATATGTATATATGTAGGTAATCTCGTATAGATGTATATATATATATATCTCATATACATGTAGGGGTGGGTTCAAATGTGAACCACTTTTTGGTTGTGAACGTGAGGACAGCCGAGAGCGCGACACGTGGCGGATGACTAGGCGCCACGTAAGCTCCACGGCGGATGACTAGGTGCGATTNCTCTCGGTTGTCCTCACGTTCACAACCAAAAAGTGGTTCACATTTGAACTTTCCTCTATACATGTATTATATACATATATATTATATATAATACAATGGTAATATTTACCGACATAGACAGAGTGATAAATTCATAGATGTAACCAGTTGGAAGGCGAGAGACGTACTCAAAATTCGAGGTGTAACATCAGGGCCAGAACCAGGCATGAGTATACGCGTTTTACAGATAGATATTTGTTGTAAACTGTTTATGTAAAAAATTACACAAATTAATATCGTAAGATGATGTGAGGCTAATCCGTCG
>LUCG01002660.1:0-11062 GCA_001633085.1 Carthamus tinctorius | reverse complement strand
CAGTGGATGGATTGGGTAGTTTTGGGTAAAATAGTGGAAAGCTGATGTGGCGCTAATGTGGCAGTTAGGTAGTGTAGGTTGCAGTGGGTCGACAGTGGATGACCTTATATGGAAAAAATTTGTTTTATTGAGTCCATTCGTAGTGCCAAGGTCAACCTTTTGCATCCTTATGGCACATCTGCGATATATTAGTTTTTTTCTTTCATACACTCTTTATTATAAAATAGCGTGTCGCTTACCCTAACTACCTAATATTTAATTATTTTATTGAACAAAGTATTCATATATTATTTAATAAATAAAACATGATAAATATTAAAAATGAAAATTCAAAAAAATTATTAGAAATTATAAAACACTAAATAGAAAATAATGAATAATAAAACATCTAAAAATCTAGTCGTCGTCATTGTTGGAAAGTTGGATACGTGAAATATGTTCGACCAAATTCGATAGAAGGTTATTATGAGTTTTCCAGTTTTTGACTTCTCGAACATTTGCCACGGGTTGTTATTTATGTTTCGATATCATCCGCTACAAAGTCGTTTTCATCGACACCATAAATGGAAGAAATGGAAGAAGTATATATAGTATATATAATTAAAATATATATATCTTTGTAAAAAAATTACTTGGAAAACGGTCAAAAGCATTTTTTTAATTCTTTTAATTAATATATATTATTAATAAAAAGAGAGAGAGAGAAAGAGATAAAGAAGGAGAGAGACAAAGGGTACGCTTTGGGTCTCCACATCCGATGACCAAGTCAATGGGTCAACACCGGCTACACGCGTAGCAGTGTGCTGCCTCACCCGCTCCACACCTGAGCCTCTCACCCGAGGCTGCTACGATCGAGTGGCCTAAAAAGATAACAAACATCTCATAAACATTTTCTCCATCAATGAGCTGTAACACGATAATTGGACATCACTAAAATATATATGGTTCCATGCAAGTTATAAAAGTTAGATTGACTTATCTCAACTTTGCCTCTATCACTCTATATGAAGTCTCTTATGTTTTCTATTAAATTAATTTTCAATTTCAAAGACAAATACCTTAAACATATCAAGTGTGCCCCTTTATTTTCAATAATAACACAAAATTGTTGTCAGGATAAAATGGATAATTCTAAAAAAATGATTCCAAGTAATGTTTACCATTTGTAGTCAATAGCCTATTAAATTCACAAATGAATTAGTTCTAGATGCTCAAATCCTCTATTCACATGTTTATGAGGTGTCACCACTAAACGCAACATTTTTCGGCAGCCAAATATGAATGCAAGTGTAGTAAATGGACTGATACATTAGTTCCGAATCCAGGTTTTTTCTATAGTGGGGCACCTTTAAGGTAGATTAAAGGTTCGCATAGTTGAGGTAGATTAAAGGTTCGCATAGTTGTTTGATAAGTTTTTAACCTAATTTCACTGTTTCCAAAGATTTTTAAAGTTTTTTTGATTGATTTCAAGAGATTTTTAAGTTTTTTATTTGATTTAGTGGGACTTTTTGGTTTTTTTGATTGATTTCAAGATTTTTATTGGTTTTCGGTTGATTTCAAACTGAATTTGTGGTTGATGGGGATCTTAGACGAGAAATCAGTGGAGGGAAACAATGATGAAAGATCAAAAAATTTTGATCTTAATATAAGAAATATGGTTTTTTAATTTGTTACCTATGCCCCCATACCAACTAGTGTGGATCCTGTAACGGCCTCGTTAATTAGAATTTGTTTAAAGTCGTGGGTTGTTTATTTTGTTAATTATTGCAGGATCTAATATAGAAGGAAGTTAAATTTAATTGTTTCGGGCTTAATGCGAACCGGGCTTTAGATTAGGAGAGTTAACCCAGTCCGGGTATATAAACCCTTTAAGTCTAATTAATTCCATCATAATCCATCTTAGAGAAAATATGAAACCCTAGCCTCTCCTCTCACTCTCTAACGCCAACCACCCCCACACCGCCATCACCGGCGAGATCGTCGGAAAACCCATCGTTGTCAGCGAGTACGTGGTTTCTCGAGAAGATTCCAATCGTTGTTCGTAGGATATATTGGGAGATTCGCAAATCCAAGAGAAGAGAGTCCACAAATACAAAAAGTGAGAAAGAAAAAGAAAATTCGTCTATGGTTTTTAGGCAAACGCAGCCGTGCCGTTTCGCCTATTTCCGGAGTTTGAACCGTCGGATCATCATGATTTTTGGATAGTAGCTTCAAGACATCTTTATCTACATTCTGAATGGTGGAGATCGATTTCTGAGGTCTGGAAGTCGTCCATTTTCTGTTCGACAGTGTGTAGCAAAATTGCTCTTCCGGTAAGTGTTTATCTTCAATCTAAATCGTTTTTTATGCGAGTCTGAAACCAGAGATGTTATGCATCATTGGTTCTCGACTTAGTGAGCATAACTATGTTGAAACCCTATCGATTTGGTTATTAGTTTGGGTAGATCTAGTACCCGTATAAAAAGGAGATATGTAAGTCATCAATAATAATCGTTGTTGTCGTCACTAAGGTTAAGTGTGTTTGGAACCTTTAATGTTACGAGATTAGTTAAAGGACTATTCGTCATGTGTATTTTGTCAGGCAGGCGTGTAATCACGCGTAATCTTTTGTGGTTGACTTTTAAACCACTCAGTTATCGGTTCATGATTCGATATCCGATCAGTTATCGCTATTAGGTGTTCGGTTAGAGATTTGAGTCAGAGACCGTGTTTGTGATCTCTGTCAGTGATCAGTGATTGTGCTATTCAAGTGAGTTATACTACTTGTACTTTATATTGTATGTGCATGTATGTGTGTAGTGACAGTTGTTCAGTATAAGGCACAGCCTCATGTCCTTTATGATTTGAGAAGGAACAGCCTCGTGCCCTTTATGAGTCGAGGGATTCAGTTCCGTTCTCGTGGAGATGGAGGATCGGTTTTATGCAGATATGTGTGGTATGATATACTGTATTTGTAGTATGTGCTTACTAAGCGTTTTCACTTACCCGTCGTTGTTTTCCCTTTTTCAGGCAGTAGTTCAGATGTGGATAAAGGGAAACCCCCGGCTTGACTCCAGGCAGTTAAAGACAGTTCCAGTTTTTCTTTTAAAGGATTTTTGATAATATCATATTGTTTTATCAGCTGTTGAATAATTCGTTATTAAATTTTAAAATTTTGGTAAATGGTTTATTTTATAAATTTTGAAAAGTGGTGTTACAGATCCGCCCTGGATACATATGAATCGTTAGCCAAATATGATTGTATATGTAGTAAACAGACTGATACAAATGAATCCTTACATATATGTGATGCGCTATATGTAGTATGTGTGTGCAACGATATATGTATGTGAACTCATACATATGTATTGTTCAATGTTCTAAATGAGATGAGGCATGATGTGGAGGCGAGGTCAAGCCTTAAGTCTTACGAGTTACGGCGAGACAATGGTGTATTCTAAGGCTTGGCTTAAGGCGGAAAATTTGTATATAATATATACGACGAGTCGATGTAGGATATCTGTCTTTCGAGTGCTTCTGGGTCGAGGAGAGGACCCAACCAGTCGATGGGTACGCCACGACATACGTTTCAATTAAGTAGCAGTGGGAAGTAGATGTTTTGTAAGCCTTATATTACGTAACCAAACCATACAAATAACTTGTGTTATATTTTTTGTGGAGGTTAAAAGTGTCCACGGCGTTCGGGAGATGTATACCATTTTTAAAAGCCACTTTCATAGTCCGTGGACCACATGGGAAGATGTCCCTCAGGGGGAACGCGACCAATAAGTTCAATATGTTTCAAGTTTGGTACGTGAATCACATTTAAGCTTATTGAACAAAACATGTTGTTTTTATCTGGATACAAATCTTGCACATGTAGGGAAGGTATCCGTGACCTGTAGAACTAGATAAGGAGATGTATCTTGCATGGACTTGTACCATGCAAATTAGATTTAGGGACTGGTCTGGTAGAGGAAAGCACGCGAGTGGGCTGCGGAACGGGCCATCATAGTAGATGGAAGAGTGTGGGATATAGAGGACATGTCTGTCATTAGAGGAAACCACTCTCCTTGGATCTCGTAGTTGTTTTGGCACCGGATGATAAATTAGGTTTTTATCTATATTTTGTGGTTTGCGTATTTTCTTTGTTTTATACATACTTAACTAATGGTGTTTCTACAGACGTGGTCCCAACCATGTTGGCTTGCTTGGTCTAGGTCCGGTAGGGCCAATCGGGCGATCGGGTGTTGTCCAAGCACACTTGCGGTTCGATCAGCGCCGAACAACATCGAGACATGATGGTAAGTCTACATTTTCTTTTCTGAATGTGTAATGAGATTTTTGTACGTGTTACTAACAACTTGACTAAAAATCTTTGTTGTAGACAATAGATTGGGGTCGAGAACCTACTTCCCTTGAGTTGTTTGAGAGAACTCACTACTCGAATTGCAAGTACACACAAGGTACGACGAGCCCGACTGCAGATCCTCCCGTCTATGTTTACCTAAGGCGGGAGAGTAGCTATAACTTTTTTAAAACAATTAGTTTGTTTTATGTAAGTGCATGTATGAATGTGTTGGTTCCTAATCCCGATGTGATTTATGTATTCGTTGTTGTAGATTTGCTTTTGAGAGGTTAGAGATAAGGCACAGGCGAGCCAGGGTCCCGACTCCCATTGATGAGGTCACTTCGATTAGAGAAGGGTTGTCTTTTCGGGTTGGGCACAAGCCAAGATCCTAGTTATGCTATGATCGGGCAGTATAATGGCAGCAACGGGTCTGCATCGTCGTCTGAGGTATAATTAAACATTGATTGTCATAACTTATTTGTCGCCAACGTTTGCTGATTATGTGTCAAATGTTATACGTTATAGGTAAATGAGTTGAGAGAACAAATGGTAGCGATGGAGCAACGACGTATTGAAAAGCAAGCGAGACATGTTGCCAAGTTAGCGTACCAGATCGCATTGACACAAAGCTTGGCTGACTTTTTGCGGCAACATGGATACACTTCTCCCCCTCCTCCCAGCACACCTCTAGGTCCAACTCTCGCTCCACCACCTTTTTAGATTCACATGTTCATGCACTAATGATTTGAATTTGAAATTTGTAATCTGCAATATATTTGAATTTGGATTGTGGATTTGATTTTTGTATTTATGTATGAATTTGGATGGTTATGGTATGGGCAAGTAATTGTATACAGAAAATACGAGATTTTTATTTATTATTATTTTTTGATATTTAGTGACGGATTAGCGATAGTTTCTCCGTCGCTAAAGTTGGTTAAAAATAATAAAATTAAATAAATTAAATAATTATCCATCGTTAATACCTATCCATCGTCGACGTCATCCGTCGTTGAGCCGTCGTTAAATGTTGTCATCGCTAATCCGTCGCTGATGACGACCTGTCGCTAAAGGTATCCGTCGTTGAAGTCTGTTGCTGATAGCATCTATCATCCACGAAATGATCGGTGATGGATCTTCAACGAGAAATGCGATCTTTAGCGATGGAATATTTTGTCGTTGAATCCCTTTTTTATAGTAGTGCACAACGACGATAATAACATTTCTAATCGTAATAATAAATTCTAACCGAATATTTTTATCCTTGGTAATCTATAATCACCCAAACACTAGTCAAATATTAAGGAAACAATACTAGAGGACGGTTAGGTAATCAAAAAAATATTGAGATTTCCTAGATGTCCAATGCCAGTCTTTTTTTTTGGTTAAACACTTGGAGAAAGTTGGGTAGAAATCTTAATTGGATCAATTGATGTCGTAACACCGTTGAGGAATGTTTGTAACCTTTTTTTTCTCCTGTCTAGCGTCTTGCTAACGGGTTGTTTTCCTTTTCAATTCATATGGCTATTCCAAAAAAAAAAACTTTATTTCTTTAATATTTGATTACGAAATACTATTTTCATTATTGTTGAATTCGAAATCGTAAATGAGAAGTTATTTCGATTCATTTATGATTATACAACTTTAACACACATTTATGAAAAGTTGATATACAATAAATAAATTTCGATTGCACGTTTGAGAAATAATAAAACTCTATTTGGTATTTTTCTTTATTAAACTATAAATAGCTATAATATATATTACAGATAATCCTATTACTAGATCATATTCATTAATTTCAACAAGTACCTTAAACATATCAAACACCCACCATTTTTTAAGGAATGGCTTAGATATGTTAAAAGAAAACTAAGAAGAAGCTAGTAGATTAGAAAAGCATTCTTAGTAAGCATTCGGTGGGTTGTTACACCACTCCGTCCAATGATCAAGATTTTACTCGTTCTTAAGCCGACTCTTGACCCAAAAAAGGACTGGAATTGAACCCCGAAAAAGATAGCTCTACTCGATGCCTCTAACCAATCGTAAACAACCCTATTCCTAGCTTGCCACATTGCCCAAACATACACGTATATTACAACCGCCGACGCCTCCTTAGCCGTCCCTTGGTTAGGGCTTGAATCTTCAACCGAGAGTAAACTTCCCAGCGACATACTTAAACAAGGAAGGGTCTTTCCACCATCTATCTAGAGCTTCCAAAGCCTCCCTTGCCACCTTGCATAGAAGCATGACGTGTTGTAGGGATTCTTGTCTCTCCTTGCACATTGGGCCGAAAACCGAATTCACTTGTGCTAGGATTTATTTAATAAATCCTATAATATTATTAATCCTATTATATCAGGCTATTTATAATATGAGCTAATTAAAGTGATTAATTAATGGAAGTCCGTTTAGAATTAATAAGAGGTGGTATGGGCCTAATGGGAGGAAGCCCGTTAGGTTTAATTAGAGTTTGATGGGAACCCTAATTATAACCTATATAAAGACGACTAGGGTTATGGTTACCAATATACCAAAATCATATTGTTCACTTACTCTCCCAATTGGAAGAACATTCGGGATTTTGCGTTGCGGAAAACCGTAGCCGGAAATCTACAATTCAAGTTTAAGCCTAACTAATGGATTTGGGTACGCACATTCTTTTCTTATATTCTTGATGATTCAATGTGATAAACGATCAAAATTTCTAACAACTGATATCAGAGCCACGTTTTTCACTTTAAATTGTTGGAATATTTTTCTTTCTTCCGAATATTATACATCATTTTCTTTGTCTTTTGATTCAAAATTTTGGAGTTCACGACCACAAAAATCATGGACTAAACTTTACTTTTATGCTTTTGAATCATGGTTATCATGAAAGGGAGAGGATTGTTCTTTTAATTCTCTAAGGGTTTTGAATTTTTTGTGTTTTTCGACGTTCGCGCGACGCGAGGTTTGAAGCTCACGACGAGAGTCCCTTCTTCGATGTTTTTTAGATTGAGATTTATGAACCTAGCGACGCAAGGATTAGTCTCGCGATGCGAGATGGGTTCTGTTTTGGTTTTGGCACTCCTCGCGATGTGAAGTATTTAAGCTCGCGAAGCGAAGCTGTTGGTTTGTTATTTTTGCGACGCGAAAGGGATTTCTCGCGAACGCAAAAAACCCTCTGTTTGTGGTTGTGTAATCATCACGATACAGTCAATTTTGGTTTTATTTTGACTCTTAAAGCTTTATTCGGAGAATTTAGATGGTTGGGCTAATTTTCCCATTTGTAATTAAGTGTATATTAGGAATAACATAAGGACACAATTTATTCCATTAGATTTACACTTGATTGTCTTGTGTTTTAAAATAAATTGATTGACATAACATGTTGCCAAAGTAACCTCTGTTGTGAAGATCGATATATTTTGAATACAAAGATGAGGATATCGTTGTTTATGCAAATTAATGACTGGCCTAAAGGAAAGTCATTAGTGTGGCCGGATAACTAATATACAAGTGGTAATATAAGTATGTGATTATTATAAAGTTTTCCATGTGAGCAATAACTGGCCCAAAGGACGGGTGTTGTTTGACATGATTTATTTTCAATATTTGATTACCACGTTGAGAGTACCAATAACAAATTAATATTTTAGTCTAAAGATTAAATGTTAATGTTGTGCTAGGTATGTTGTTAAATGGGCCCACCAAAAAAATGTTTCGAATAATTTATGTCATATATATATATATGTATTTGTATTAATTTGTTATTGGTCTCCGATATGACATAAATTTGAGCATGTTTAATTTGTTTGTACAGTTGTTAATGCTAATAATGTGTCTGCTCAACTTGCTGGAATCCCTACTTTAAACGGGACCAATTATGCTATGTGGAAAGAGAACGTTGAGATCGTTCTCGGTTGCATGTATTTGGACCATGCACTTCGGATGGAGCGACCCATTTCCACTACGGAAAATCCAAACACGGATAAAATCGAGAAGTGGGATCGCTCTAATCGCATGTGTCTGATGATTATGAAGCGCTCGATTCCGAGCACATTCAGGGGCTCTATCACTGAGAGCACTAATGCCAAGAATTTCCTAATTCCTTAAGGAAATTGAGCGATTCTTTGCTAAGAATGCCAAAACTGAAGCGAGTAACACCTTAATGAAACTCGTTACCATGAGGTATAAGGAGAAAGGAAACATAAGGGAGTACATTATGGAGATGTCTAATCTCAACGGGAAACTCAAGGAACTAAAGTTAGAGCTTTCGGATGGCCTACTCGTTTACTTGATTCTCATCTCTCTTCCTACACAGTTTGGGAAATTTGTGGCGAGTTACAATACTCAGAAGGATAAGTAGACTCTTAATGGGCTCATGTCACATCTTGTGCAAGAGGAAGAGAGACTAAAGAGAGATAAGATGGAAAGTGCTCACTTGGCATCAACCTCTCAGGATAAGGAAAATAAGAGAGCTAAAGGAACTGCAGAATCTGGGTCAAAGCAGAAAAAGCATAAGAAACAAGATAAGGAATTCACCTGTTTCTTTTGCAAGAAGGCGGGACACATAAAGAAAGATTGTCCTAAGTATGCTGCTTGGTGAGATAAACATGGTAAATATCTCACTTTTGTTTGTTCTGAAGTTAGTTTGGCTTTTGTACCTGAGAATACTTGGTGGGTAGATTCTGGTGCTACTGCTCACATAAGTATGTCTATGCAGGGTTGCCTATGGAGCCAACTGNTACGTGGGTGACGGCGCTAAAGTCAAAGTTCAAGCTATTGGGACTTTTAGATTATTATTAAAGATTGGTGTTTATTTGGATTTAGTTAAAACTTTTATTGCACCGTCATTTAGGCGGAATTTAATTTCTGTTTTCTGTTTAGACAAATTTGGTTACTCTTGTATTTTTGGAAATAATAAGGCTGGTTTCTATCTAAATTCAAATTTGGTTGGCACTGGTTCTTTGACTGATAAACTATATATGCTTGAAACTGTTGCTTTAGATAATGAAGTTTTGCACTCTGTAGCTAAAGGTACTAAGCAAAAATTAAATGAGGATTCTGCCATCCTATGGCACAAGCGTTTATGACATATCTCTAAACAGAGAATTCAAAGGCCTGTTGAAAGAATCCTCGAATCGATAGATTTAACCAATTTTCAAGTTTTTGTTGAATGTATAAAGAGAAAACAAACATATTCAAAGAAATTAGGTTCCAACAGAGCTACGGATGTCTTAGAATTGATTCATAATGATATATGTGGACCATTCCCCACGGCTTCCTGGAATGGTCAACAGTATTTTATCACATTCATAGACGATTACTCTAGATATGGATACATATATTTGATACATGAGAAGTCTCAATCCTTGGACGTATTTATGGAGTTCAAAGTCGAAGTTGAACTTTAATTAGGCAAGAAAATAAAGGCTGTCAAATCTGATCGTGGTGGTGAATACTACGGTAGATATGATGGATCAGGAGAACAACGTCCAAGACCATTTGCCCTCTTCCTTATATAGTGTGGAATCGTCCCATAGTACACCATGCCAGGCACACCTAGAATGAACGGTGTGGCTGAGAGATGAAACCGAACTCTTAAATATATGGTTAGAAGTATGATTAGTCATACCTCTTTACTTGAACCACTTTGGGGAGAGGTACTAAAGATTGTAGTTTACATCCTTAATAGAGTTCCATCAAAAGCAGTAGCTAAACCCTATATGAGCTTTGTACAGGAAAGAAACCTAGTCTAATTCACTTGCATGTTTGGGGTTGTCTAGCTGAAGCAAGGGCTTACAAGCCACATGAAAGGAAACTGGACTCAAGAACCATCAGTACCTACTTTGTTGGATATGCGGAACGCTCTCAGGGCTTTAAGTTTTACAATCCTACTAGCAAATCCTTCTTTGAGACTGGAAACACAAGGTTTATTGAGGATGTTGAGTTTGGGGGGGAAGATAAAATAAGGAACGTTGTCTTTAAGGAAGAAGAAGATCAGGTTTCAAAGTACTTCTATTCCCAACACTGCTATTGACAATGATCAGGTCTTGATACCAATCATTGTTCAAGATGCAACTCCGGTTCAAAGCACCAATGAAGGTGTACCTCTAGTGCAAGACAACAATGAAGTTCCTCTACCTGTTGAACAAACTCAACAAACATAAGAAGTGTCATTAAGGAGATCCACTAGAGAAAGAAGAAAAGTGATTCCAGATGATTATATCGTCTTTCTTCAAGAACATGAGACACAAATAGGTATAAGGGAAGATGATCTAATCAACTTGAAAGAAGCCTTGTCTAGTTTTAGTTCTCAAAGATGGATCGATGCCATGGAAGATGAGTTGAAATCCATGAAGGACAATGATGTTTGGGATCTTGGCGAGTTACCGAAGGACTNTTGAAAGATATAAAGCACGTCTTGTCGCAAAAGGATTCACTCAAAAGGAAGGCATTGATTATAAAGAGACTTTCTCTCCGGTTTCACCGAAAGACTTTTTTAGAACAATCATGACACTAATAGCTCATTATGATTTAGAGTTACACCAGATGGACGTAAAGACGGCGTTTCTCAATGGAAACATTGATGAAACAATTTATATGACACAACCAGAAAACTTTGTATTAGGTGATTCAAAGTCTATGGTGTGCAAGTTAAAGAAGTCCATCTATGGTCTTAAACAAGCATCCAGACAATGGTATCTCAAATTTCATCAAGTAATTACCTCATTCGGTTATGAG
>LUCG01002644.1:0-10087 GCA_001633085.1 Carthamus tinctorius | reverse complement strand
CCGTTAACGGCAACACTAATTTCAACGACACCATTTTTAACTGTAAATTTCCAACAGAGAGAGAGAAGGCGGTATTATCTGGTCTGAAAGAAGAAGGCAAGGTCTGAACTCCAAGTATCATAAAAACTTACATAATCACCCCTTATAGTTTATGTTTATTCTCAAAATTTACCCTTCTTGTTTATGGATTCCAGTTTTAGACCTCCATCAATTATTATTATCCCAACAAACAGACAAATAAGTCAAATTTACTTTTTCTTTTTTGACATTTTTTCTTTATCAGTGCTTTCACTTTCTAACTTTAAAATTTTGTTTTTTTTTGTAATAAAATGTATTTTTTAGGTAAAATGAAAAACAACATCGGTATGATGTTTTACATATATGAATAGTTTTAAAAATGAATCATCTTAATACAGCTAATTATTTGCATCTATTCATTAAAAAATGTTGTAACATAGAAAAAGAGTTATATACTGTTCGTTATAATAATTTTGATGCTCAACCATAAGTTTTCGGACAAAAATATGTAAATTAGATAACTATAAGTATCTGAAAAATAATAATTATCGGTGTAGGTGTAAGATAATGCTTTCTTATTAAAACAAGTTCTTTTATAACTTTTTTTTGTGACAAAATTTTACAACTTTATTGGTTTTGATGATAACAAACTATAGCAATCGGAGGTGTGGTCCATTTGCATATATAGAAATGTAATGATAATAAAATTTATCAAATGGAAGAGTGATCATAAGGATCAAGGAAAGGAAAAGCTTGTATGGTTATCATGATAAATTTGATGTAAAAGTAGCGTAACAATATTAGACTGCTACACTAGTGTAATATAAGATCTTAGGTATAATAATATATGTAATCATAAAATGTATCAATATAAAATCGGATTATTGAAAAAGGCATGTTTTGAATGATACGATGGTAACAATGAAATAATCAAATCTATAAGAAGATCACATTGATATGTAATGCTTCAACTAATAGCTATGGTCATGACCAGATTACCATTGTCAGTGATCATAAAGAGTCACCATTTGTTGAAATGATGTTGAGCATGAAATGAAAATTGTGAATGGTATAAAGAAAGTTTAGTTTTAGTCACGAGTAAGTATGTCATCCGGAAGTACATATATCCTATAAGTGTTTCAAGTTATAAAAAAAAAAAGTGAATTACATATTTGGTCCCTATGGTTTGGTGGTTTTAACGCTTTGGGTCCCTTGAATGAAATAATTATGGATTGGGACCTCATGGTTTGCATTTTATAACGTGTTGGGTCCCTGATTTCTAACTCCGTTAAAAACTTATGTTAAATAGATTAAATATAGGGGTATTTTAGTCTTTTTGTATTTCTTTTTGTTTTCTATTAAAAAACCAGGGACCATAAATGTNCCACCACCACCACCCACACCTAAATAAAAACTCATAATTAAGACTTCAAAGCCTAAACAAATATATTAATAACAAGTACTACAAAGCGTAAACAAACAGATTAATCCAAAGCATAGAAAACTCATTTCAATATAATTTGCACTTTCCTCTGGCAACTATTCCGACGACCCCTTCCCCCAAATCCCCAAATGCCCAAATCAATAAACCAACAATTTTAATATATCAATATTTCTATTTGCAGTTCTAAGCCACTACACGACACAGGAAACCTGTCATTGCTTTGTCATCTCCGGTGAATACATTGCCATCTCCGACGAATACACAACACAGGATTGTCCATTTTTCTTCACAAATGTTATTTTGGTATAAATATTTTCATCAAATACAGATTTCTATAGAATCCTATACTGTATCTCTGAGGCCGAGTATGAATTTTGTTTACTCATTTTAAATGGAGGTGTCGTTTGTTTTTTAAGATGTCTAAATCTAATTCCACATCTAAAAAATAAAAGATGGATAGTGCCCCTCTTAAAATTCCAGAGAACGACAAGAGGCTTTTAGACCTTTTGTAAAAAATAAAACAAAAGTCTTAAGTCTGCATACCTCTTAATTTGCATACTTAAAGGTTTTATTAGTTTTTTTTATTATTATTAACAAATTGTCCCTAAATATCTATTTCCCTCTATTGATTAACATGGTGCTTTTTATTTTTCTGTATCTTATGATTTTCCTTAAAACTTGACTCTTAAATTAAGATTTCCTTATAAAATCGAGCTAAAATTTTTAATAAGTTAGTTTTTTAATTGAAAATTTATTTACTTTAAAATATTCGGGTAAAATACAATAACTACGGCATACCATATATCATCTAAAACTAAATGTATATAAAACTTTAAACAAGATTTTAATTAAACTTATTGGCTTTTTTCCAAATATGAAGTTATTTTCAATAAAAAGATCATAAATTTAATTCTAAAGTTAATAAAAACTCATGAAACCGCGTACAGGTAATCTTTGACGGGGTAATATAGTAAATTTAGGTCCTGAAGCGGTAATATAGAAACGTCTTTATTTTAGGTGAAAACTGAATATTTTAATTTAAGAGTGAATCACATAATTGGTCCCTAAACTATTCTCTAGTTTCCACTTTTGCACCTCAAAAGTTTTCACTTTTGTCCCTTCATAATTCTCTTGTTCCAGTAGACCCAAAAAGTAAAACTGTGCATTAACTAAAATAGCAGCCCAACCCAATGCACAAATAGTCAGTTTTAGAGAAATGCCCCAATCAGATCTTGGAGTGGGTTCAGACATTTTGGTTGGAAACCAGCACACAATGGCCTGGTTTTAAGTGGTCAATTAAGAAATTAAAGATAAATGCTAACATGGAGAAGTTGGTATTCAGAATTGTGCAATATTATGGCAAGAATAATGCCACCTATGGTATGATGGCAAGATCCTGCAACTTCAACTTAAAGAAACCACTTAAACATTGTTAGCATATATAAAGAGGCAATCACAAGAACCAGATAGATAACAGAAATAGAAATACAAGTTCCTTATAGGGGTGTTTATGAATTCATAAGATCAAATTACCAACCAGAGTACAGAGATAGCGACGAAAATCTAAAACAGGAAAAATCGGTACGCAAAATCCAAAGCCCCGTTCGGCTACCTCTGAGATTACAATAGTACAAGCCCAAGTTCCGACGGTCTTAAGATATGCTTAAGTCTATAATTGTATAGATAATAGTGAAGCTTACCATCAGCTGGCCCAAATTTCAACTCCTTCAAGAAAGTTTCGTTATGCATTACATCCAACGCGGTGAAAACATCGAAATCCTTCTGTTTCGCAACAATAAGAGCATCATTCATCAGCTGAAGCAAGGGAGTCTTGGTTGAGACGTTGTAGTAAGAATAAGCCGCCTTCAGAGTTGAGTGAGTTGGATGGCCGATAATAGATGACGTCAGAGTATAGAAACTGCAGAAATCAGTGACCTTGTGAGTTTCTGGGCTTTCAACCACATAACTGTCGATCACATCCTCCTTTGGAAGAATCCAGTGCTCCACATCAAGTTCATCCAAGTCAGGTGCAACAACAAACTGCAGCAAGTAAGTTCTAAGCAGCCTGGTCACTGCAGGTATATCACGAAGCTCCATTTTTCTAAACCCAGGTGTAACTGTCGAATCAGGTAACTTATACAGCTTAATCTTCATGCTCATCGTCATCCTCGGTCCAAGACCTAAAAACCCAACATCAATAAGCTTCTTGGGATTCAGAGATCTGTGCCAATACAGGCAAGAAGTTATCGGGGTGGGAAGAACCACCCCGGCTGTATAAGCAGATTGCCAAATATTCTCCAAGTGAACCCTCCTTGTAACCTCTTTAATCATGACAGGAGTCAATCTGTTTGAACGAAGCTTCTTATGAACACACAAGAAATTAACTTCTGCCATGCTAACAACCTCACTGCGAACCCGGATTCTCGCTGGGATCCCAGTTATAAAAGCCACCAGCTTTTTCGAACTTTTCACGCGTACCCCAATGTGCCAGCTCTTATAGTAACCCGGAGGATGAAGGGCCCAACGGAGAAACTCCTTGGAGTAATTAAGCCTGAACATATTTTCGTCATCCTCCACATAATTGTTTGTGAGGAGGTTATAAACCTCGGCACATGTATCCTCAGAGGCCATATCACAAGTGACCCACTCATATTGATTGAGAAGATTGTAAGGTTCTTGTTTTACTTCAGACAAAGGCGTGGGGGGTTCAATGGGGCCTTCAGGCAAGCTAGCGTCACGTAGATCCTTAAACTGTCCAACAGGTTGTGTTTCCCAAAACTTGTGCCTCTGTGAAAGAGTGAGAGTGTCTTGAACCCCCCTTGATATATTGTCCACAGATGCTTCATTCTTAACAATCTCCAAAGGTGGAGAGTTTTGATCATTGGTATCATCATTCACTGAACCATTGTCTGCCATTGCCAATCTGACCCTAAGTGCAATTGTAAAAAAGACAAACCATTGCTTTACATTAAAACTGTGAACAAAGATCAGGCACCCTATATTCTAATTAAATGAAGAAAACACGAAATATAAACCTAGAGAGCTTTGAAGTCAACTATAGTAATTTCACCTACTTACAAGTTATAACATTGAACAAATCCAACACGAACGTTTTCTTCAAAAATTAAAGCTTAACTTGACATACAAATCCATATAGCAACCAATTTGTCCAATAGTTAAGGAAATTACTTCAATTCAAAACTCACCTATTCTATCTCAAAATGCAAAAAATTCCACACAAGTTTTTTACTACATCAAAACCAGCTAATAAATATATGAATAATTAAACAAATATAGATCAGCAGAGGTGGGTTCATACGAGAACGATGTCAATTTAAGAGAACGCGAGGACGATTCTCAGCCACGGTGGACGCGATCACGGAGGATTGACGCGATTCATGGAGGGTGGAGATGATTAAAGGAGGGTGACCCGATCAAAACCGTCGGATGAGTGGTTGAGAATCGTCCTAGTGTTTTCTTAAAAAGTTATCGTTCTCATTTCTAGATCATCACTATTAGCATCATCTCAACAATATCAAATTTCTTCAAAAGCTAATGAATCGGCTTCACATTAAAACTTGCTAATTAGATCTCAAAATCATAATGCAACTTCCTTTTCCTTGCAAAAAAAATCCACACAGGTTTTTAACTACAGCAAAAGCAGCTAGAGATATATGAAGAATTAAACGATATAGATCATCATTATTAGCATAAACTTCAACAAGTAAACCGCATATGAAAAAGATCATCGAAACTAAGAACATGCAGTGCAATCGAATCACAATAACATGAACTTGGCAATCAACTGAAATTGCTTGTAACAAAGTTGGGAAACAAAGGAACTTACTGTTCTTTGGTTAAGGCCTCCTCCGATGGATTGCTTACGGCGAGAAGCTGAAAACGGCAAATCTGAGAGAATATTGTATAGCATATATATACATCGAGGGTATTTATAAAGTTGATTAATAGGTTTGCATTGATTGAGAATATTGTATATACACGACTGTATTGTATAGTATATATATATATATATACATGGAGGAGGGTATTTATAAAGTTGATTAATAGGTTTGCATTGATTGAGAATATTTTTGTTTCTCTTTTTGAGAGGCGGTAGATGGAAGGACTGTTTTTTAATTGGGAGTTACATGTTTATAAAAAATAAATAAAACAACTTGTCTTGTCTCCTAAGTAAACCTCTCCTACAAGTTTGAAGTTATCGTCGTCGTTCCTGTGCCAACTCCAAAATGGATGACTCGAGTTCACGATCTTCAGCTCACCATGACCAAAACTCGCTTCACGAAACACAGACCCACTCTGGTGACGGGTCCTTGTACCTATCAGAAGTCGAACGAAATCAATGGTGATAGATAAGATCTATAGTAGAGGAGGGATCCAAAAAAAAAGATTTGATAGTGGCACCATTCGACCATAAAGAAAGTTTAGTTTTAAGAAAAGCAGGATCCAAACCCATGTGTTCTTAGAAACAGGAACTTTAACGTAAACCAACTCAACCACCTTAAAAGTCTATCGTAACTTTAGTTTTAAGTAATACCGGGGTCTGGGGCACACGAGAAACGTTATGGTGGCACTCTTCAAGAACGTAAAAAGAATCCATTCAGGAATTCACTCAACCAAGCCCTTTTAACTCAGTGGTAGAGTAATGCCATAGTAAGGCGTAAACATTATACGAGATAAATTCATCATTTCAGGATAAAAAAGAAATAGGCCTTGGGGTAAAAAAATAGCAGGTAGGTTCAGAACATTGTGAGACAGTTCGGTCCATATCCTGTGTGGGCGTTAGACCATTGAGAGGACCTTTCTCTAAAACGGAACCATAAACCGGTGGCACAGACCACCATATGCCCCCACCCCTTTATTTTTAGTGCAGCTAATGTGAAGAACATTTTAGTAAATAACCGAAATGAAATTACTAAGAAAACATCCATAAAGGTCTATTCGAGAAGTCTATCTCACTAAATAACACAAACGAGCTCAAATGCACCGGGGAACATGAAAGAAGTAAGAGGCGATGAGATCTCTTTTATTCACACATGTCTAAATAATTTATGTTTTACTTGTTTATTTAACCTTTTTTCCCTCACATACGTCCCTGATCATTTTCTGTTAGCTAGCTATACACGTTTTTTGCATGCACTTTCACCTGTAGCAAGCTTGCTTGCTTGTTTCTTTTAAATATTTGTTATGCAAACCAAAGGTCTTCACAGATAGAGACAAAGTTTGTGTACATTCTACCACCAGACCTTAACTCCATGTGGGATTTACTGGGCTAGTTCTGTTTGGTCTTTTTTGGTGCTATGGGTATTAGCAAGGCTCATGAAACAGGACTTACTTGTGTGCTAAACCTTCTTTGTTTCCTCCATCTCCAATTGTGACGTGGACAGCACCACACGGGTCTGATTTTCCGTTGTACACTCGTTTCTGAAGAACAATGACCACATTAAAGTTAGGGGTGGAATACTAAAATAAGGTATGAAACTTGTATAAGGTTACAAGGATACCATTGGTCATGACTCTCGTTTGTATTCTAGCCTATGCCAAACAGTTTGTCATAAAAGGCTATTTTCAGTACAATGTTGTGCCCATAAGGACATAAAAGGATAAATCCCTCTCAAATTAACAGATAGATAAATAAACTTTTAATAAATTAAATCTGGCATAGAATAGTTGGAACCATTTAATATAGAAACAAACAGACCTTCAACCAGTTGTATTGATCATCATAATCTGTATACGAACCAAGCATGACAACATGAACCCCTGCAACTTCGAATGAATAATAGAGGTTTGAAGTTGATCCACTCTCTTCATAAGGCATCTTCCATCTAGCATTATAGGATTCAAAACCATCCTTGAAAAATGGAATGCTTTCCTTTTCATGATTCCCTTTGGTTACCATCCATGACCTTGCACTTGCAAGCGGCTGCACCAGCTCCCCAAATGTGTCCCACCTGCTCTGTATGTAGTCAGCATAAGAGAGGTCACCAGGGAGAAGGTGCAAATCATATTCGCATAGATCAATATGCTCCAAAGTTGACTTTGTCCAGCCAGTCTGACCCAAATCACCAGCCACTGCCAATGTAACTGGGAACTCCGATGGTGGGGTTTTGAGCTTGAGCTCGGGTCCTTGTCCTCCACATCTATAAAAGTAAACAGTGTCATGTTCTAGTGGCCCAATGACAGTATGGTGTATCGTGCCCGAGCTATAGAATACATAGCTATAAGAGGTAGTATCTCCATGACTCTTAAACCTGTATTTTCCAGGTGATGTTATTCAACAAGTGAAGGAGATGATGAATCACTCGTAATCCACGTAACACGAATGTGTTTATCCCCTGCCAAGGAGACATGTACCTGCAATGATTTTATTGGTTAGTAATGGGCACTAAGTACTAACACAAATAGTTCAATTGACCAAACAACTTGCAAGACCATTAGGCTTAGTAGAAAAGCATTAGTGAACATCTATGGCATGAAGATACAGTATGCTTCGTCCAAAAATAATTTTGCCAAACACCCAAGATAAATTTATTAATGCTTACTACTTGGAGTTGCAAGCACGTCAATTGAAAAAATGAAGAAAGTTGCACAAGAAAGAAAGACTAGCACATGGTGTAAATAAGATGAGGGACCCAATGACAAGTGTATCTTCCATGATAATCATCCAAATATGGTGTTCTGGATTTATTTTCAAAGATAGTGACAAATGAGATTCTAAGGCTGTGATGTATATATATATATATATATGTGTGTGTGTGTGTGTGTGTGTGTGTGTATTGAACTTAAATATTCCATTTGTCATTGATCATCCACAATAAACCCAAAAGCTTGCTGATTAAGGAGCTACAACTTGTTAAACTTACCATGCTTCAACAATCAAATTATCTTTTTCATTATCCTACACCCAGTAACAGTAGTACAAGTTACTTCTTCAAACTTAAACCTCTTATAGTGATGTCAGACAGGCAAGGAAAGAGTTGTACCAGCTCTTGATTCGCACCCAGATGACAAACACAACAGGCTTGTTGTCCAAAATAGTTTAGTAGGTTCAAAACTAAATCATTGGAATTTATCAAAAGGTGAACATCAACTACGGAAAATGTTAAACATCATTCCATGCACTCCTAAGGCCAATACCCAATGTCAAGGTTTTGTATGCTCCAACTTGTTCAGGTATATCTTCACCACTGCCCTCTTTCTTGATCTTGGCCTACCCTACTCAAGTCTACTCTTCTAACAAAAGCATCCTGGGGTGTTTTTAAGATGACGGTCATCCCAATAGGCGTTACCTCAATTTTACTTTAGTAAGTGCCATTCCAACTTTCTTCAAACATGAGAAATTTCTAATCTATCCATATTTGTTGGTTATGATACAACTTAGCATTCATAATCCTACTACACTCATCTCATGTGAAAGCTGTTGTCGAGTGGTCCAACATGCTTCCATGTAATCATAACAAATATTACTTTTGTTTTCTAAAGATGATCCTAAGAACTTCAATTGAACTTTCCGATAACTGAAGACTCTAAATCTTTGTTGCTTCCTCATCTACCTTGATTTTATCTTATGACTGATCATTACATCGTTTACTACGTTGACCCAAAGTAACCAAGAGTCCATGATGTATTTCTTAGTCTTCTTCTCTAGGCACTTTGCCGCCACCTTCCACTTTTCCATCGAGAAAGCTACACTTGAAATTCAAGAAGTTTGTTTAGTCCAACTTAGCACATATCTTGTAGACTTTAAAGTGCTTCTCGCAAACTCTAGCTTTACATTAGCACATTAATTAGTTTCATCTACCAACAGCCAGGATACATCACCAAAATGCGTACACCATGGTACGTTCTCTTTTATTGTTTTTTTATCAGTGTGCTTAGCTATAACTAAAGCGGAGAAGTAAGGACTTGCAAACGTCCTACCATATGACCCCTGTTAGAACAATAGAACCTTATTTTATGGTTTTTAGATCAATCAACACCTTATCAGAAAACGCCTAATGCTGGCATTTGCATCTCCTCATAGATCAACCAACTAGAGGCATTTTGGTGCTTGATTGAGACAGCTAGCAGAATATAGTAAAGTTATTAATACCTTACGGTGCTTTAGGCCCTAATCAAATTTGTTCTTGAATGCTAGATGAAATTGTTCTATGGTTTTCGTAAATACATTTCCATTTTCCAACCATAAACTTAAGTCGATGAAAGTGTATCCACACGTGTTCTATAAGTACTAAAATATACTTGTATAAACAAATTGGAGCTTAAAACATATACATTCAATCATGCCTAGTAACTGTGTTCCCTAAATCTATAAGAAAAAGGCTAAAGGCACCAACCATCAAGAATAAATGAATAATCCACATAAACCTTTTCACTGATTAGAAACAGAATAATTACACTTGCAACAATACAGGGAACATTGGATTCTATGATATCTAATAAACAAACAATCATAAAATAAAATAAACGAAAAGGTAAAGTCGATGCAACATTAAACAAATACAGCATATATATATTCAGTCGGTATCTCTGGAATTGGATCTACAACAATCATAAGATAAGAATCGTGATGTTTAACTTTGGAATTAGAATTAGAATTAGAGA
>LUCG01002565.1:0-21739 GCA_001633085.1 Carthamus tinctorius | reverse complement strand
CGGATGAGTGGTTGAGATCACTTCTCTACTTCTCATTTTATTAGCACTTCTCATTTGAACCTAATACTATGTATATATATATACACACACACACATAGGGATCCAATCCAATCATCCATTGGATGTTGGATTTCTCCAACCCAGTGGATGATTCGATCGGTTCGGTTCCATCCGTTGGATTTTTTTATTTGGATCAGATTGGATGAAACCAATATTAATCGGATTGGATCGGGTCCATCCGATGGATGATCTAATCAAATCCATCCAATGTTTTTAATCCATTTTACAATAATTCATATAATAATCCAAAATTCCAAACAATTGCATAGTATTTAGTTCCACCTATTTAATAACTATTAAGTAACACTAAAATGTTAAAACATACAATACAATAAGTCAATAACGAAGTTTTGCCACACAAAGGGACAAAGGGTACTGACTTTTACTTTTAACTAAATGTATTTTAATTTTAATATATTATTGGATGGTAATTAGATGGGTCATTGGATGCATCTTTGGATGATGATTGGATGGGTCCGGCCGGTTAAGATTGGATGGTCAATTAGATCGGATCGGTCAGTTTTGGACTACCATTTAAGAACCGAATCGATCCAATTGGATGTCAAAAATTTCCATCTGATCAGATCTAATTACAATTAGATATCCAATCATTGTCGGTTGATTTGTAATTGGATCGGTTGATTTCTGCACACCCCTACCCATGATTTATATACATATTTTTATATTTTATAAATGAAAAATAATCAGTTAAGATAGATAACTAACTAGGGATTGTTCTTTAAGTAAGGGTCAAATGGATCAAGTTAGGGGGTGTTTGGTATTGCTTATTAAAACTCCTTATTTGCTTATTTGCTGTTTCAACCAACAATAAACAATTTTAGGTGTTTGGATAAAATGCTTATTGCGGCACTAACCAGCAGATAATAAATTTTCAAAGAAGTTAAAATATTTTAACTTTTCCAACCAAAAATAAACAAATTAACAGTATAAGTCGTGTTAAATATGCAAATCCCAAACACCCATTTAATCCTGGAACGTGTCTTTCTAATAAAGTTATTTATAATGTTGTAAATTTTTATATACATATTATACAACTTTTGACCAGTTATATTTTTATCTAACCTTTTAATTTTCGTCCAAACTAACATATTTTTAAATTAATTAGTCAAATTAAGTTAGAATTAAAATTGACCAACAATATTCTTTTTTTAAAGTAAATTACATATTTGGTCCATATGGTTTACACTATATTGTACTGTTAGTCCTTATTTTAAAATGATTATGAAAAAGGTCCATGTGGTTTACATTATATTGCACTGTTGGTTCATGTGGTTTACACTATATTGCACTGTTGGTCCCTATGCTTAACAGACCGATTTCACCTGAAGTTAGGGTTAGGGACCAACATGTTGCAATATAATGTAAACCACAAAGACCTTTTTCATAACTATTTCAAAATAGAGACCAACAGTGCAATATTCAATATTGTGTAAACCACAAGGACCAAATATGTAATTTACTCTATTTTTTTTTATTAAATTAGGTCTAGTGTAGTTGCATTTTAAAAGGGTGGGAATTGTCATAAAGAAATCTTTAAGTTCATTCAAATTAAATAGATATGAGCTAGGCCCATCTAAAATAAAACTATTACATGGATCATGTATTCATAACCAAACTGGGCCTGGCTTTTTAGGCCCAATCCATCACTTTGTTGTAAGTTTGTAAGTATTTGTAAACAAAGAAATGTATATTTTTAAACTAAATATTCAAACATTAGTATAAGTTATTGACTGTTGTTGTTGATTTTGAAGTATAAAATATTTATATTAAGACAAATGCTTATATTTTTTTTCACCTTTGATAGGTTTATTTTTGAACCCTTGACCTCTTAAGGCGTTGGTGACTATTAGTGGTCCAGGGTATTGTTGGGTCAATAACCATTTTGTATGATTGACCATTCTTGCTACTAGCTCGACACCACCAACCATGCAACACTTACTCCATCGAATGTTGTTAGATGTAACATTCCCAGATACATGCAAATAACAAATGAGGCATTGTACTGAAAAGGAAACAACCTAAAAGACCTACTAGAAGTCTAGAAAGATCGAAAATGCCCGAACAAAAAGATTTAACAATGCAACGGGGAAAAAACACAACCTGGTTTGACATGTAAAAGGAATCCCGACGGGAAAGTGGTGGAGTCGAAGCAAAAGAGAGGTAGTATACAAAAAGAAAGAAAGATGTTGGTAAAATATTTGTTAAGATTATGTTGTTCATACATATACACTCTCTTTTTCTTGTATGTACTTTTATACCTTTAGTTAAGATGGATCATGAAACACAGTTCTTCATGAGTCAATATCGTTTTAGGTTATTATAAACTAAATTTTCAGACGTATTTTCGTATAGAAGTAGAACATGAACAAATCTAAATATCTGGTTGTACACATTTAATACATAAAAATGTCAAAGAGACTTTTATCATCGACTACTTTCTAGAATGACAACCAAAGATTTGAAATATGTTCGAAATCTTCAATTGACTCTTTCTAAGTTTAGAAAGTCCAAAAATTCTATAACATGCACCTATTTTAGACAATTTATGACAAGAGACTTGGAAGTATAATTATATCTTCATTTGACAAAAAAGAAAAGAATAATTGAAAATTCTAAGGAAGTTGGCCCCATGCTAATTAAGTTTTCTAGAAGGTCCAAAATCATTCTTTGAGGGACATTTTTGTCATTCATTAGTTGATTATATGTTACTAATTTATTAAAGAATACTCTAACTAGAATTCAAGTTACAACATTTGGCATATTTATTATCCGATCTTTGTTAAATATAGGGTTAAGTACATCATGGTGTATCTAAGTTGTCACGTTTTATCATTGTGTGTACTCAACTTTAAAACTTACCAATTAATGTACCGAATCTGCTAAATATATGTACATTATTTTTAAAGTTGGTAAGTTTTAAAGTTGACTATACACAATAATAAAACGTGACAACTTGAATACACTCTGATGTACTTAACTCTTAAATATATGTACATTATTTTTAAATTATGTGGCAAACCAAAATTTCCTAATCTATTTGTTATCATGAAAAAAAAATCTTGGTATGCATTACTCTCAAAATATTTTAGTTTTTATATTATAAATAAAACTTAAAAGATATATGTATTTATTAACACATCTATAATAGTAGTAATGTTATAACTTTTCTATAATAATAAAATCTCAAAAAAAATTCACATTTAACTATAACAACTATTCTATTTTAATAATTTTAACATTAGTTATCTATTTTTTTCCCTATATATTTGATTTCAATTAACTTTTATTGATTGCAAAGAATTAAAATATTTTCTCTTTTGTTATTTATTTTTCCATTTTATTTATCATAATTGTTGGAAGAAAAAATCGTTGAATTCTTAAAAAAAATTATTTTAACATAAGTGTAGGAGATGGTCTTATTATTTATTAATTAATAATTATACTATATAAACACAATTATACTATACAAATACTATTAAAATATTTTCTTTTTTGATTTATGTTTGTTTCATCTTATATATGTTTAAAATAAGTACAATATTTGAAGTTTTGAACCGATAATAGAACCCAAAAAAATGTTATATTACCGACTAAATATTATATTTTTATTATAGAATAATATAGTTTTTGGTAAAAAAAATATTATATTTTAGTTATAAAAATGATTTTAATATTAAATAAAGATGAAATGGAAATTTCTAGGCATGTGAAGAGATATAAAGAAGCCAAAGGATGACAACAACCCAAAACTTCTTTATGATGAGCGACCCAACTTTTAATTATTCCACTAAACACCTTCAACTTTCTAAAAACTTCTACAATACACCCCTCGATATCTTATAACTACATCAAATGAGTTGTGAATTCACTTTTTAGTAGCAATTGGTATACTCTAACATGGATTTTCATGCATGGTTAACATGTTGTTATCGTATGGTATGACATATGTTACTCATAGGCTAATCGAGGCTCGGGATGTATCTGATTTAACTATAAGTAAATCTAATATAGTATATTAGAATTCAATGTATAAAAAGATATTTAGCTTGTCCTCTTCTAGACTTCCAGAGTGTTCTTAGCTAGTCTTTATGTAAGAGACGGGTTAACACTAATTTATTTACAAGTGACTGCAAAGGAGTTTGAGTTTTAATATAAGAAACAATAACATCCAATGTTTTTGAATGCTCTATTATACCTAAAACCAGGGTCGGTCCTGAAATTTTTGATGCCCATGGCAAAAGGCCAAAAAATGCCCTTTTATCATCCGTTATGCAGGATCGATTTGACGATTTCCTTCAATCATTTGGATTTTCGCGATAGCTTTAAGCCGTTTTGTATGACGGATTAGGTGATTAATCAAAGCTGGACTCTGTATTGGGAAAGAAAGCAGGCCAAAAAATATATTTGTGTTTGGGTAGATAAACGGGTCAANTTCGTTGAGACTTGATGATGCCCCTTGGCTTAATGATGCCCTGGGCCGTCGCCCTCTTGGCCTAGGCCCAGGGCCGCCCCTGCCTAAAACTTTTGTTATACCGTCTTCAAATAAAAGCTAGAGAGGCGGTAATAAGACGTATTACATTTGTCTTCAAATAAAAGCTAGAGAGGCACTAGAATAATCGATGGTTGAAGAAATACCCTAAACAAAGTAAATAAGGCCCCAAAATTTAGGGTCCTACTCAAAATCACATACTTAAGGTTGTGTTTGGCAAAAATAAGCTAGCTTATAAGCTAGTTCATCCAAACATGTACCAGAAGCTAGCTTTTTGAAATGCTACTTTGAGTAGCTTTTTGAGGAGCTTTTTTGTAGCTTTTTTCAATTATACACTTATTAATATTAATTATTAAATTCAAAGATACCTTTTTTGGTCATTGTACATACTCATAAGCTAGTTTTTGCCAAACATAATTTGTTCATAAGCTAGCTTATCAGCTACTAACAAATTTATCAATCAACAACTAGCTTATCAGCTAGTTTGCCAAACATATCCTTAATCTTATAAATACTGGTCCTCACAAAAAATCAACAATTAATAATTAACTTAAATGAAAAGTTTGGTATTCAATCAATTAATTGAAGTGTTAAAATTTCGTTATAATTGTTTTTAAATGAAAAATCACAAATTAACTACTTTTTTATCTGCTTTAAAAGGGATCCTATTTAAACCAATCATTCAATGCTTTTTCTTCACTTGTTCAAAGAAAAGTTCAACCCCCATTTTCAAGAACCAACCAACCCAACAATATAAAAATTTCCCCTTTTGTTTGAACTATCCATCCCCCCCATTTCCAAAATCATATACACACCTACATACCACACACACACACATTCATACTACACCTTTCTTGAATCTTGATCATGTTTCCATCTTCTTCTCTCATTCCCACCAAAACATCTTGAATCTTTATTCATACCCACTTAAAAAAATTCAAGATTTTTAAATCTTTATTCATACCCACTTAAAAAAATTCAAGATTTTTAAATCTTTATTCATACCCACCTAAAATCTTGAATTTTTCCTTATACCCACCAAAAAATCTTGAATCTTTCTTCATACCCATTTCTTTAATCTTCTAAATTCTCAAGAATTTGCCCAGAAAAGAGGGAGAAAAGACCATCATGTCCTCAATCTTGGCTTCAAATGGGATGGTGTTAGCCACCGCCATGGCCGCCGTCTCCGGCACCGTCCTCCTCCTTGCCTTCCACCTCCAGAAACCACCGTCCACCACCACCGCCGCCGCCGCTGCCGGCGGCCGATTCTCCATCATCCACCATCCAAGAGGACCAAGACCCTGCATCTCTTCAGGTTACTTTCTTTCCTAATCTTTCTTGAAGATTTTCTTGAAAATTGATTTGGTCAAACTTACCCATTGACTTTCTTCTCTCACTAAAACTTGTTTTATTATTATTTTTTTTTTATAATTTTGTAGATGGGAAGAAGAGAGAGAAAAAGAACAAGAAAGTACACTTTGCTGAGGATGTGATGGAACCAAGTGGGAATGGAGAAGAGTTTAGGAGGAGACTACAAAGTAAGAGTCTTTATCAAAACAGGACTCTTTCGTCAAATTCGAAAGATGGAGGGGGTGAAAAGAAAACATCTAGAGACTACGAGGGTATTCCAGCAAATAGGATGGCTCTCTACTCCGGAATTGTCAGAGATCGTGGTGTTCAACGAGTCTCTTATTGCTGAATTGACTTTTCAACTTTTAGCCCCTCCTTTTTGTAAATTATTTAGTTTCAACCCCTCACCTTTTATGGTAGTGCAAATTGCACCCCTTTTAGTTCTAATTAGTAATTACTTCTTTTTTTTTTTTTGTTAGGACGCCTGTTTGTAAGTTGTATCCATCGCCATTGATGTTGTACCATCTTGTACAAATTGAAGTGAACAAGAAATACTTTTATGAATCGATGGTTCTAATTGTTAAAATCGCACTGACAAACAGTTATTTCGATATTCAGTCTTACAAGTTAAAACAACAAAGTATAATATTACTTATCTAGGTGAATTGCATGAACTTAATTTTTTAACTTAAATTTTCAAATAATTGAGGTTAATGAGTTTCACTTTTTCTACCCTTCAAGTATGAAAAATTCACACTTCAGTCCTGCTAAATTGCCCTAGCACGTAAGTAGCGTGAAGTTCCATAATTAGGTCACAGGTTCAAACCCGATCATGCATACCTTATCCTAGCACCCCGTGATTTATCTTCCGCATAATACTCATGAGTCGTGACACCGATAAGATGATGGAACTTTGTAGAGTATTTTCACAACTTCATCATATATGTTCACTTGACACCCCCCTAGTTATATGTATACTTTTAAAATATCAACTAAAAGTAACTTTGTTTTATCAAAATATATATTAATGTTTTGACACATGACACCATATATGACAACAAACATTGTGTTGTCTTCTCGCATACGTTACAATAGATATATGATCGCAAGAAACGTATAGAATCATGTTTTGCATTATAATAAATACATTGATTTCATCACACGCCCACATGTCGTTTTTCAAACTTCCTGTACTTTCAATCAAAAATTCCTAAAAAGTAATGATATGAAAGACAAAGAAATTTGTGCTTGCATGACTGCCGTGGTCAACATATCTTAATTGATTTTGTCGTATGCATTTTGTTGGTTTGTTTACAAAAGCGGATATAACAATTTTATCATCTTACACTTTGTTCTGTATAACTTAGTTAAAACGAAAAACGAGTATTACGTTAGATAATTGTGGTTGGTAATTGATACATATATACACATATATGATGGAGTGTTTGACCATGATTTTAGGAAGAAGAAAGAAAGTGAATTGGGAGATGATTTATAATGGAGTTGATGGTTAGTGATTGTGACCATTTATGTGTTGTCACAAGCTTGTTGGCCAATGGCTACATTATATCGATCGTTTTCATTGTATTTCATGGCCCTAAAACGAGTGGTGGGAGATTGAGAATTTAATGAGAACAAAAAATTTATTGATTTTTTTTCTGGGATTTGTCGTGGTCCTGAATACAACATTTGAACAATAAAAACCATAATTTTCGGAATTCGTGTTTTCTTTTATCGAGCTTGTTAACAAATTATTGTTTTTGGATTAGATAGTTATAAGTTAATTGTATGTATCTGTGTATTATCGTTTGTAAAATAATCTTGTGTGAACCGTGTTTATAAAAATTTGATACATCTGTTATCTTAAAAGAGAGAAAGACGTGTTTCTATAAAGAGCCCTTTTCATGGCTTAAATTTTGAGTTCAAAACAATGACGGATACTAGAATAGAAGTTTGTTGATTTTTGTCATTTTCTTCTGTCATTTTTGTCCCCATCCTTAATCTTCCATCGCTCATAATGTATATATGAATGTATATACAAAGAGAGAGTCTGGTTCAAATGAGAACAATACCAATATAAAAAAACATGAGAGAAAACAAAATGACATAATTTTGCATTAACTTTCGGAAAAAGCCAAGCGGACGACTTTGGACGCGACTTGCAAAATAATGTAAATCATATATGATTTTGTTGGTTCTCATTTATTTTTAAATATGTTTTGTTCTCGTTTAATCCTCCACATATGGAGTTTTCTATCCATATGAATAGGTGTATGTGACATGTAAGTGCACAGGTAGGACCCAGTGCACAAGTAGGATGGGTTTTCTATCATTATGAATTTATACCAAAATAACTACATCGATCTCTAACATTAGAAAACACGTTAAAGGTTTTATATAGGTACATGACGGATCCTTGACATTTTCATTAACTTAATAATTTTCTAAATTTTAAATAAAAAAAGTCACATGAAAAAGAAAAGTTTAAACCAAAAGAACGCCCACTTCGCTCCTATCCACCACGATGGACCATTCGTAGATTTAATCACTCTGACATCCTCTACTAGTTGATCCGAAATTGACATTGATCCCTCTATGTCTTTACCCCACCATCTCTTCACACTCTCCCAAACCTCCTTCACCTCCCTACACCTGACCAAGGCATGATTAACGTCCTCTACCACGTCTCCACACCTTGGGCAAAGAAGGAAGTCAAGATCGATCCTCCTATTATTAAGTACCTGTCTCGTGGAGATCCTTCCTAATTTCGCCCTCCAAATAAAGATATTCACTTTCCGAGGCACTAACGGACACCAACCCGTCCCCCCCCCCTCCTCTCACCACATCACCGGATCTCCTGTTATCTAACAATTTCCCAGGTACCTTGACCGAGAATCCCCACTCCCTAATTCCCACTCCTACGAGTCTCCCCTACCTCTTACCAGAACCCATCCTTGAAGTCTCCTCTCATGCTCCTCTAATTTCCCCCTCTCTCTACCCCCCTAGGGTCCCTTCTCCAATTCCACCTCCATTCCCAATTGTTTCCAACCCAAACTCCTTTATCCGCTATTTTTACGTCTAGATTTGGTTCCAGCCTTGCTAGTCTTGGGAACTCCTCCACTAGTAAGTTAGAGCCAAGCCACGAATCTAACCAAAATTTAGTGTCCTCACCCTCTCCTACACCTCTCCGAAAGGATCCCGAAAAGTTCCACCCCCTTCATCAATCTTCTCCCCTACTTGGATAATGTTGGTCCAAGTAGAACCCCCTCTTTGCTCATGCCCACTACCAAAAAGCCATCCGCGTTCACCGTATAAGCTTTTAATTACCGTAACCCATAAAGCGTCTTTCTCCACGAGAAATCGCCACCACCATTTGCCCAAGAGCGCCCGGTTCAAATATTCCATGATCCTTTCCCGAACCAAACTTGAATCTTTCAATTGTCTCTCATGCTCAATGTAACTTCTCATATCTTTATTGTTAATGTAATAAGCCTATCCTTTATTCTCTTGTCATATTCCAAAAAATGAAATCAAAATATCAAAAGAAATGATTAATCCAAGACAATAGTATTAGACTCTTTGGAGACAGAAAATGTAATTGTGATTTGAATTTTTTTTCCATAAATTAGTAGTCTTCAAATATACCATCTCAAAGTTAAATATCAATTATTGATGTAAAAAAAATATATTTACCATTTTATCTTTTGATATTTATAGTATTTTAATTGATTTATATTTTAATGATAAAACAAGTAAAAATGACACATGCAAATCTCTTGGCAAAGAGATTGCTCTCCACATGACATCACTCCCACTTGATTTAAAACATTTCCATAGTCCAATTAAGTACAAAACTTTTACAAAGCAAAAGTGTAACCCAATTTAGTTATATTAATACCAAAAATACACCAATTATCCTTCATGTTACTACTTACTAATAGTGTGTAATTTTTAAATATTAAAAAACATATAATGTAATATGTACTTTTAAATGGTGCATTTAGTGATAACTTTGATGTTAATTAGGTGATGGATATATTTGATGTTAATTTATACTTAATAAAGAGTTCAAAATTATTTGTAAGATTCAATAATGTTTACTTCAATTTTAAAAAAAAGATTTTTTAATAATGCAAATGATTGTTTGTATCATGACATATAGCGTTTACAGTTTCAATGACTATGTACTGGTTTTTCCTTGGTGTATAAGGATGATAGACCATTTAGTTTTCAGACTTATGTTATCTACATTAAATCCGATGTAAAATAACAATTATCTTTTGGTTCAATTTAAGTTTAAAAGTTTGTAAATGAAAAATAATGCAAATTTTAGGGGCAATTTTGTAATATAACTTAATTTTGAATTTAAAATTCATGTTACACAATTTGCATTATATAACTTGCACAACATAAGTCCGAAACAAAAAAACAATCCTCTCTCATCTCCACTGACAACTACCACCTGTTCTCTATGCATCGTCGCCCCATCACTACTAGTTATCTACCTTACTCAACACCTTTCCCTAAGATAACTGGGCAATATTATGAATTTATTTTGAACTTTTGTTTGTTTAATTTTTTACCATTCAAATAACATTTAATCATATGTTCATCATTTTTGGTATAAACGACACAAATTTGAAAATTTGATGATCTCTTTTGACGTTTTAATAGTCGGGTGACATATTTGATGCATTTTGCAACTTTAATTGCCACCTTATATATAATTTCTAGTATTTTAATTCATTCGTTCTTATCTTAAAAGAAAACGACAATTAAAATAAGATCCTACGTATAAATTAATAACACACATGATGTTTGCAAATTTACAACCGTTTGTTGCTCTCTATAACTTATATTTTACGAACAATTTATTTGAATAAAGACAGTCAAAAGAAAACCATAATTTTAAAATACAAAAAGAATCGAGGAAAAGTGGTGGCAATTTACACCACAAAAGCCACCAATAATGTTTGTTGATATCACAAATATTGTTCTTTCAAAGTTCGGCAATCTGGACAAGCAAAGCAAGTGGGTATTATTTTAAATATAAAGCAGGAAACCAACGCTAAAATATTATCCTAAAGTCATTTTCGTAAAATTTTTAATCGAATTATAGTTTCTTACGTCAGTTCATTAAAACATATTTTATTGCCATGACGACAACAAAAGTCGGTAAAGTCCTAAAGCAACAACATTTAAATACATAAAATGACGACATTTAACAAAATCTAAGTATCCATTAGTTGTTGTTTTCTGAGTTTTATTATAATATTCAGATAATCGTACGTATGCGAGCCAACTTGCATGCCACGAATGATCTCTAAAGGCCTTGGATCCTAAAAAAGCTCTATCTGGTGACTTCTAAAGTACAAAGTCGATATATTATCAGTTGAGTTATTGGAATTATGGATCAAATTAGAGGATATGTTAACAACATATTGATATTGATATTGATATTGGTGGATTGTAAATTAACGACATTTAACAAAATCTAAGTATTATTTATTTTGTTTTCTCTGTGTTCTATTATGTTTTTCAGATAATCGTGGATGTTCGAGTTAGAAGTCGGACAAACTCACATGCCCCTAAAGTTAGCGGTGGTACAAATCTCGATTGGTATTGAAAAAAACTCAATTCGATCACTATTGAAAAACAAAGTGGTTGCACCATAATCAATCTAAAAGCCTCTGAAGTTACCAATGGAACAAACTTTCAACGGTTCTGAAAAACCTTGATACAGTGACTACTAAGGAATAAACGTAAGATATCAATAGTTTAGTTATTAGCCCATACAAGGGTTTTAGCCTTAGGTCCCGTTCGGTTTGCAGGAATGAAATGGATTTGGGGAGATTTGGATTTCAAATCCATTCCAATCCTGCGTTTGATTTGCAGGATTATCCGGATTTGAAATCCTAGGATTCCTTTGAAATCCCTTAAACAAAGGATTTTGAAATCCCAAGGATGAGGCTAGGATTTCAAGAGATTTCGTAGGATTTGTATATAACAATGCTTTAAAATATGTTAAAACCATTTATTTTTTTAATAATTAATAAAATAAAAAGTAACTTATTTGTTTTATATTTTTATAACTTTTAATAATTTTTTTAATAAATCACGGAAATTCAAATCCATTCAAAATCCTTCAAACCAAACACGCAAAAGGATTTGAAATCCTCCCAAATTCTAATCTCTACATGAAATCCAATCCATTTCATTCCATTCTGGAGGACCAAACGGACCCTTGGAGGGAACGGAATACCCCTCCACGCCCAGCGGGGTGACTGATGTGGCAAGCGGGGTGACGAGGTGAACACCACCCCCATCCCCACCGTTGTCAAGAAAAGGCATCCCAGCGGGATGGCCATCACCGCAGGGAAACCTCCCTCCCCTCCTCTACCTACCTACCAACCTATATTGTAGGTTGTAATTGTGAACATGTTGGCATATTGATATTGGTGGATTGTAACGTATCCAATGGATAAACCATCACTAACAAATATAGTAATAAATTGATACATCTAGCAAATGACACATACCCATTATGTGTTCCCTTTTGCCAAAAGAAAAACAAAGTTCAAAATGTAGTCTTGATTGTGCCAAGTGTCCATTAAAAACCTAATATTGAAGAGCCAAGAGTCACATAATCACATTAATCATGTACATGGTAGGTACCTTCCTTTATATTTTTTTGGTACATTTGTTTACCATTTGGCATGTATACATCAACTTATATTATATGATCCAAATTTCCACCAAATTGTTTTTACTAATTTCAACACTTGGCATTTATGAGACATAGTTAGTCATCACATATGTCACAAGACAAGGACTTCTAGAAACAATGGACTTTTGAACAACCCAAAGGGTCAATTTCTTTTTTCTTTTTGTTTAAAATTTATAAAAATTTGAAGCTTCGATTTTATGTCACAATAATTAATTTCCCCACAAAAAAAATTAGAGTATACTACAATTTTGGTCCCTATGGTTTACACGAATCTCCAAAAGTGGTCCCTAGACTTAATAACTACAATTATCGTCTTTACTGTTTGCACTTTGACGTTAAAAGTAGTCCCTGGTCGCTAACTCCATATACAAATATTATACTGGCATAAATAATAAGCTATTTGGAAACTTCGATCCAAAGCTTAAGCCGGAGAGTAAGTTTGAATTTGAATAGAACGAACACTGATTGTGTTTCAAAACTCGAAAACTATGATTCCGATATGAAAAATTGGGATTACCAACACGAATCAAGTGTAATTTATCTGCAAAGAAAAGAAACACCATGAACCCATGGCACGATGGCATCACTTACATGAATCTCACCTGAACATTTGTACGTTATTATTACACGCGTAATGTTGTTCATACGCGAATAACTTCTGGAAAATTTGAAAGCAAAAAAAAACACCGCACCAACGCTAAAGATGAAAACCCTGCAAATAAGAGACGGGTTATTTCAACTAGCAGTGCCCAAGTAAAGGTAGTTATGGAATTATGGTTTTGATCTGTACCGGGATTCTGGGATCTAACAAAATGCGGGATTGGAAACCGGTTCGGGCTGCAGGGCATTCTGAACAAGTTCCGACTGCTCTCTTCCGTGAACGGAGTAGAAACCGGTTGCAGTTGCGGCAGATGGAGCACGGCCTACGTACTTGATATCGTCTATTGTACCTCGATCAAGTGCCTTCATGGCGGTGGCAAGGCGTGGAGCAATGTAACTGTACGCCCCCATATTCATTGGCTCCTCCTGGCACCAAACAACTTCGGCATCTGAAAAATTACACAAGGGTAGATTGGTCAATTGTTCTTAAATACGACACAAGTAGTTGTATAACACCTAGTCTGTGTTTGGAAAACTAGCTGATAAACGACCACTAAAGTTTTCAAACCTATTGATCGGCAAATGAGATGGCACCGATTCTCACATTTAGGCATTAGATTATTGATTTTTCTTCTGGGTTTTCAAAATGGTAAAAGATATTATAAAAAGGAGATGAACCATATAACATTTTATATTTAATAAGCCGGAGATGGTTGTCTAGTGGCAAGTTTTTGCCGGAACCTCCTATGGAAGTTGGGATGGGATAAAGCATGTAAGCTAATAATATTTTTTGAGGTTTGAACTTACTTGGATAGCGCTTTAGTTCACGCTGGATGAGGTCATATGGGAATGGGCACAGTTGTTCAACACGGCAAATTGCAATATCTTTACCATCAAGTGACGTCCTTTTTTCATCAAGTTCATAATAAACCTGCAAAATGCAGTCTCGTTATAGCAACTGGAATGACAAAAGAAAAGCTAATGGTGATATTGTATACAGTAACTATTATCCAATGCTCTAAATTTCCATCCAAGCATTTTTTATTTACAATTTGTTACAAACCTTTCCAGAGCAGAGAACTAAACGTCTAATTCCCTCTTCAAGATTCGAATGGTCGTTCTGGTCCTTAATGAGTCGCTTGAACCTGGTTCCTTGTTTGTCGAAACCTGGGTGACCTTGGACATCATCGAACTCAGATAGATTTGACTTGCATTCTTTGTGACGAAGCAAATTTTTAGGAGCCATTGCAATAAGTGGCTTACGGAACTCTCTATGCAGCTGGAATATGACAACAGAATGTGAGATAGTGACCAATTTTTTTTAAAAAAAAAGAACTTTTATAGATCTGACACGAATAAACTCACCTGTCGCCGCAACACATGGAAATAATTTGCTGGGGTTGTAACATTAACAACCTGCCAATTGCATGTTTGAATTTGATTGCGTAGTGTAGGTTCCATCTCCGGTATAACAAATGGATTATCATCACTCATCTGCCATCAGATTTTACAAAGTAGATCGAGTCAATAAAGGGAGAATAAAAGCTGTCATATTATGTAGCCTATGCACAAAAATTGTACCATTAGATTTAGATTCAACATGCATTTATTGTATCACTATTAGACTTTACTTGTGTACACAGATGATTGTATGCCGTGTGAAAAGTTCAGACAGGTGCAGGAAGTTTTCGTAGGGAAAACTCGTAGAAAAACCTAAAAAAGTTGTGGCAAGAGTGATACCTGAAGGAAGCGTTCCAATCTTGCACTCGAGTGTTCGGGACCCTGGCCATCATAACCATGAGGTAGCAACACAACTAATCCAGTCTGACGCAACCACTTGGCCTCCCCACTGCTCAAGAATTGATCAAATATCACCTGAGCTCCGTTCGAAAAATCACCAAATTGAGCTTCCCATAAAACAAGTGAATTAGGATTTTCCATTGAATAGCCCAATTCAAATCCCAGGACACCAAACTCCGAAAGAGAACTGCAATGAAATTTTGAATGTCAGAACCGGAGGCTGGGGGAGTGGCTTGTGCAAAAGTGTGCAAAAAGGAAAGATGAACCAAGACATTTTAAAAGATAAGCAGCAGATGAAAGAAGAAAGGTAATATTCTAATGCATTGTATAAAGAGAGAGTTGGCGAGATATGATTATTGATTCTATTACGAAAATTTAAGCAATTGACTGCAATTAAATACAAAAAGAATCCAGGCAGCAAAAGATCACCATCACAACTTCTATGCCTTGAAAGGAAAATTAATAAAAGAAACATAAATCCCATGTTTTAAATTAAAGGGAGCTACTATAAACCCGTGAAGGTATGGTGTTGGGCAATCCATAGAGGCGCTATAGCAACTAGCTGTCATTTACCGCTATATCACAATTGCGTTATCATGGTAGCTAATTATGGTGCTGGTGTTAGTGGAGGAAATTGCTACTATTTCACTGTGATTTGTAATATAAATAGCACCATAAAAAACACTTTTTTGGGCAAATCTGTCTGACAATTGGTGAAGCAATTTGGTGGCCCATAAAAGTAACGTAGAAGTAAGGAAATGATTGTTTGTGTTTGCTGGAAAATACGTCTTCGAAGTACCCTTCTTCATCGTCCTCTTTTTTCACATGTCCTTTCTTCTTCGGGGGTGTTTGGGATTGCGTTTGAAAACAACTTATGCTTATATGAAAAAGTGCTATCTCGTTCTTGGAAAAGTTAAAATGGATTGCCTTCTTTAAAATGACTTATCGGCTTCTTGGAGAAGCCATAAGCACTCCCATCCCAACACTCGAAACAACTTACACCCTTTCCCACAATGAAAAAAGTCAATAAGTTGTTTCAAAAGCAATCACATCCCTGTTCATTGTCGTGGCGACTCTCTTCTTCTTCTATCATCACTCCAACCAGCAGATGACCAGAGGACGAGCAAACTCCTTAAATAAGGTGTCCTCTTTCATCGATTTGTTGATCCATTCCACACTCAGGCAGGAAGATCAATAAGCAGATAGTATAGAGTCACTATAGCACCTCTACCAACATGCACAAGAATCACAATGACCCTCGGCAATATAAATGTCATAAAGAAGAAACATTGGCAACAATAACATAACCTCTGTGATGGGATGAATGCATGACAAATAAGACGATCACGAATATTCAAGAAATTGTAGGAAATCATGCATTGATTCGTAGAGATATTTGCATTTACCTGTTGCTCACGGTAAACATTTCCTCGTTTTGATTCATCATTACATGGTCTAAAGGACAGTATCGCTCCCCAGTTTCCTGATCATGAATAACAGAATGCCTGTGACTGAAAGTACCTCTTTCAACGTCCTGACCACTCAATCTCACATGATTTCCTTCGACTAGCAATGTTGCGAAAGCAAGGGCTTCTGCAACTGCCCAGTCAACACCCTCCCCAGTCTCGATCATCTTATAACGATCAGCAAATATTTTCTTAACTGCTCTGTGAGGCTTAAAAGTTTCTGGAAGGGTTGTGATCGCCTTCCCAACATTTTTCAAGATCTCTGGTTTGACCCTGCAGAACAACATAAAATTCTCAAAGAGAGGTCAAACCATGAGACTATGGGTATAAACAACATATGAATAACTTACCCAGTGTTACGAATACGTGAAAGCTGTTCAGGAGACTTAAATCCAGTCCAGTATGCTGAAAGCCAGTCCCTTTTTAGAGGGACATAATCCTTGCTGGCAAGGAATTCTTCATTAAGGATCGAAGTAACCTTACTTTGTATTCTATCAATATCTTCTTTTGTTGCTTGGCCAGTTTCTAGAAGCTTCTTCTGGTAAATCTCGAGTGATGAGGGGTGATTCCTGATGATCTGTAACAACCAGTACCAGTCAGAAACCTAGAAGCTATAGTTACAGCAGTTGGTGAAAACACTAGAAACCAAAGCTTCAAGGTAGAAGAAATGGGCTCTAGAAGAAAGATTGACCAACAGGAAAGTAAAATGTGACCATGAGTATGCATAAAAAGGACTGACCTTGTACATTTTCGGTTGGGTAAAAGAGGGTTCATCAATTTCATTATGCCCAAATCTGCGATAACAAACAATATCAACAACAACATCTGAGTGGAATGTCTGGCGCCATTCTGCTGCAAGCTCACAAGCATGAACCACTGCTTCTACGTCATCACCATTTACATGAAAAATGGGAGCATTCAACGCTTTAGCAACATCCGTACAATACTGTGAAGATCTTCCTGCCTGCGGATCGGTGGTAAAGGCAACTTGATTGTTCACTACAATATGGATGGTTCCACCAGTTGTGTAATTTGGAAGGCCACTCAGATGCAAAGTCTCATAGACCACACCTTGCCCTGCAAAGCTTCCATCTCCATGAATCAGGATACCCATGTTCTTTGTTCTATCCACGTCATTGGAGTAATACTGTTTTGCTCTGGTTTTCCCTATCACAACAGGATCTACAGCTTCCAAGTGACTGGGGTTTGCAACCAAAGACAAATGAATTCTTTTTCCACCCCTTGTAGGGCGATCATACGAAGTACCCAAGTGATATTTGACATCACCAGTTCCGGTGTAAAGCCCAACCTCATCCACCGGCTTCGTACCACCGCTGAATTCACTGAAAATTTGACGCAGTGGCTTCCGAACAACATTACCTAAGACATTCAATCTTCCTCTGTGTGACATTCCAATCACAATGCTCTCAACACCAAGATCTGCTGAGCGATCAAACATCTCTTTCATCCCGGGGATTAATGTCTCTCCACCTTCAAGTCCAAACCTTTTAGCAGCCGTCCACTTAGTAGCCAAGAAGTTCTCAAACTGAGTACTCCAAATGAGCCTGTCAAGGATAACCTCACGTCGCTCACTATTATATTGCGTCGGAGTTGGAGTCTCAATTCTATCTCTCAACCAATTGCATCGTTCACGATCAGCAATGTGCATATACTCATAACCAATGCTTCCACTATAAGCTTGTTCAAGCCTGGTCAATATTGATCTAAGAGTTTGCACAGGCCGATTTTCAGATAGAAACCCAGACATCCTCCATACACCAAGGAAAAATTCACGGTCTAAATCAGCTTCGCTGAAACCGTAAAAAGCAGGATCCAAATCATCAGGAATCTCCCTCTTTTCCAGACCCAAGGGATCTATCTTGGCTTTCATGTGGCCATAAACTTGGTAAGCTCTAACAAGCAACAACAACCGCATGCTCTCTTGAATGGTTTGGCCGGATATTCCAGGGGAGGTAGCAGCCTGGCCAACGAAGTTCCTGAAGAAATTATCCCATGATTCATCAACACTGTTTGGATCATCCTCCCAAGCTCTCTGAAGCTCTTCCAGGTAAACGCTACTTGTTCCATCTAGGAAACTATCTGTCAACCTAGAAAGCGGAACAGCACGAGGGACAGGTGCAGACTGTGCTTTTGATTTGAAAACTGTTGTGTGAAAATATCGACTTTCTGAAGGAAGTAAACGCTTCCTTGCTGCATATGATCCACTTTGCGATAATGTTCTTCTGATCGCAAGCTTTGCCACGCTAGATCCAGCCCTAAACCACGTCATCTTTTTCAAACTTCAAGCTCACCGTTTCTTAAATAATCTCAAACACTGCAAAACAAATACCACATGTTAGATCTCCCTGCCAAAATCTCACAAACCTAATAAACTGTCCAAAATGAAAATCATCAATATTCATAACATTTAGTCATAACGGTAGAAAAAACCGTATACTCCATGGTTCAAATAATAGAATTCAGTTCATGAAGCATACAATGTCAACACTTATACAGTTGATGAATGGAAAACCGTCTTATCATAACCCTATCAGAGTATCAGGGAATCACCATTGAATTGACAAGTTGAATGGTAGTATGGTACTATACTATACTGTAACTTCTACCGCATTACTTACTAGTCGCGTAAGTTGCCATATCGATTGAAACATATTTTTTGTTTGTATTAACTAAAGATGCAACCAACTACCAATTGAACATGGCAATGCTCTCATCATCACTTTAAGCAATCAAATACTTGCTTTCAGTGTCCAGTTTTATGTTTATATGCAACCCCAAAAAACAATCATCGAATAACAAAAAGCCAATCTTAATTCCACCAATGAATTGACAAGTACGCATTAATTACTTTGATTAAGCATTTATAAGACACTAACAAATTTCATCAACAACAACAAAACATGACATGTTCTATTAGAATAAGCAACAACCTAACAGGATTATCATTCAACAACAAAAGAGTTTTTTTTTTTTTTCCAACCACCTCACACAGATTCTTCGAGTAACAACAAAGCATCACAGCCACAATTCGCTAAATTCTCAGATCAGAAGCTAGATCTACAACTAAACTCGGCAGAAATGAGAAAACCCTAGATTTCTAGCTTACAAACTTATAACCGCATTCAGATTTAAGTATCGGGAAAAGAGTGAATCAAAAACGACGAAATCATGAAACAGTACTTGCTAAAATTAAAGAACAATTGAAATCGAGCAAGGAAACAATTAAGAAAAAAAAGTTACAAACCCTAGGTTGTTGGAAGAAGAAGAAGAAGCGGTGTTTTCTCTCCTTGAATCTAGAGATTGCAATCGATTAGCGTTGAAAAAGTTGGTTCCATTATAGAGAGCCGCCCCAAAACGCAGTCTGCGGACACGGCGACTTCGATTCTCTTCTTCCAGCAAAAACGTTTTATTATAGCCCCCTGTGCTTTTAACCCTTTTGCATATACGTCCGTTTACTTAAACAGTTACACTGGTACGCGTTTACCCGTAGAATTGAGCAGTATCATATGTATCGTATCGGACGATATTTTAGTCCTTTGAAACAGTATCATATGCAACAATTTACCGGATGAGACTCTCGTTTCATGTTATCGCTCTTACCATGTAAGATTCTAATCTTTGTCATGTTCGTCTCGTAAGATAAATTGACCTGGTAAGTATCTGTTGGGTAAGTGGCAGGTAAAACGTCGTCTAAGACTAGGGAGGTGAAAAAAAGTGTAACACTTCACAATAGGAGCGTTTTACGTCATGTACTTTTATTGGAGGTTGGATGTAAGAGTGGAAATGAATTGAACGAATATAAACGGCGGTTTGTTTGTGTTCGTTTGCTTTTTAACTTAACTGGATAAATGAACGAACACGACCAATAAGCGAACGGATTTTTTTATGCTCGTGTTTATTTGTTTAAAAAAATGTGTTTATTCTTTTATCGTTTATGTTCCTTCGTTAAGGTGGTAAGTAAACGAGCGTACTTTAACGAACGTAAATTAACTTAAAAACTACGTCACTCGTCATGTAATGCATTTACGCCTCTCGAAAAAGGCAAAAGGTAAAATAGTCTGCCGTTATTAAAGTGTCGTGTGCAATAACCAATTCTAATGGTTTGAAAAACAAAAAATATGTGCTAATACTGTAATTGTATCATGTACAGATATACTTGATATGAAATAACATAATTACTTGAAACTCGAAATATATTTTGAAATCTCAATAAAAGGAAAATTATTAAAAACTATAGTATATTTTTAATTAATTAAGAATAATATTAATAATTTTTTTAAATTAATGATTGCAAATATTGTATTATGTAAGAAATTTCTATAAACAAGCATAAATAAATAAACATTGACGACCGAACATAAAGGAAGGTTCAGTAATAGAACTGAACAAACAAAACCTTTGTTCAGTTAATTAAATGCACCAAAAACGTGTTTATGTCCATTCATTTATTAGATAAATTGAACTTTAACCGTTTTGATTTACAATCGGTTTATTGAACTAGCGGTTAATTATGGTCTTACTTGGATGTGCCAATATGAAAGAAAAGGTGTATGTGAGGGTTTAATATGTCATTGAAAGTTGAAAACTATTTAAAGGTTGAATAGGCCTAATTTTTTTATGTGAAAAAACTCAAGGTTTGTTGTCATTTTGGAAATAGAGTACCCACTTGTTTATTTTTTGGAAATGGGATTTCAATCCCATAATTTGGAGCCTAAATAGAAATGGTAATATATATAAACCTTCTCTATTTAATTATCATTTATTTTTAGACAAAATATGAATAGAAAGAAGAAGATGGAGTCTAAGTATTGGGTGTTAAGGCTATGTTTGGCAAACTAGTTGATAAGTTAGCTGGTAGCTGATAAGTTAGCTGGTAGCTGATAAGTTAGCTGTTGATTGATAAGTTTGTTGGTAGCAGATAAGCTAGCTTATGAACAAATTATGTTTGGCAAAAAGTAGCTTATGAATATGTAAAATGACAAAAAATGGTATATTTGAATTTAATAATTAATATTAATAGGGTATAATTGGAAAAAGCTATAAAAAACTCCCNTAGCGTTTCAAAAAGCTAGCTTATAAGCTAACTTCTGGTACATGTTTGGATGGACTAGCTTATAAGCTAGCTTATTTTTGCCAAACAAGGGTGGTGTTTGTTTACCTCTTAACAGTTCTATTAAGAGGCAACCTCTGAATAGTTAAGAGGTG
>LUCG01002561.1:0-11148 GCA_001633085.1 Carthamus tinctorius | reverse complement strand
ACTCAATTTTGGTTGTGAACGTGAGGACGAATCTCAACCACTCATCCGGTCAATAAAGGCGGCCTTGACCGGGTCCCCTTCTTTANCAATCCTCCGTGATCGCGTCCACCATAACCGAAGATGTGTGGCTGAGATTCGTCCTCACGTTTACAACCAAAATTGAGTTCACATAGAACCTGACCCTATATAAATATATATAGACATAAACGAACGTAAATATTAATGTGTTTCTAGGGTTATGTACAAATGAGACCATTGTTCATGTTCGTTCATTTAACTAAATGAACAAGAATTTGTGTCTATTTTCGTTTATTTGATAAATAAATAAACATATACGAACTTTTCGTCGAATAGTTTACAAATGGTTCGCGGAAGGTTTTATAGCCTTGTACATAACCCTAGAAACACACTAATATTTATACAAAAAATAGGATTAGATAATGAAATAATCGATTTTGGCTACAACTTTTATATATCAAATAACATATTTGAATTTAGGGTAAATTACATATTTTGTCCCTCTGGTTTACTATTTATTGCACTATTGATCCCTCTTTCGAAATAATTATGGATTTGGTCCATATGGTTTACACTTTCTTGCATTGTTGGTCCCTGTGGTTTACACTTTCTTGCACTGTTGGTCCCTGTGGTTTAAACTGTATTGCACTGTTGGTCCATGTGGTTTACACTGTATTGCACTGTTGGTCACTATGCTTAACACACCGAAAGTTAGGGACAGAGACCATCAGTGCAAGAAAATGTAAACCACAAGGACCAAATCCATAATTATTTCAAAAGAGGGACCAATAGTGCAATAAATAGTAAACCACATGGACCAAATATGTAATTTACCCTTGAATTTAAATAAAGTATTGAGTAAATTACATATTTGGTCCCTATGGTTTACACTATATTGCATTATTGGTCCTTATTTTAAAATAATTATGAAAAAGGTCCCTATTATTTCCATTATATTACACTATTGGTCCAATATGTAGGTTAAGATGGATATANAGAGAGAGAGAATGTTGAGGGAAAAGGCCAAGATCAAACGACATTAGAGTCAAAATTAAAAAAAAGGAAAACAGTTAAACCATATGTGATTTTATAAGCGCTTACAGAACACGATTAACATCCATTTATGACATGTGCTTCAACTAATCTCGTGTTCTTTTATTTGNGTATGTATGTATGTATGTATGTATGTATGTATGTGTGTGTATATATATAGGGTCTTCTTTTGAGAACCTATGAAATCGTGATAACCTTGAGAACTAGTGTATCATATGCTATTTCATTTGATTTTTTTGCATCTAAGACTAGGATTTAGAATATTAGTTAACATATATTTGTTACACAATGTGTTTGCTTCACATGTACTCAGTTCATGTAATACCGACTAATCTCGAGCTTTTGGTTTTGGACTAAGTCACTGCCAGAAAGTATTTAACCTGATAATCTATGAGATATTTTAGTTAATAATCATCTTAGAACGGTCGGGGTTCGAATCAGGGTCGGAAAATCTGAAAATCAAAGAAAAAGAGCCAAAAATGGCCTCCCGCGACTTTGTGGCGACCTAAGGTCGCTGCCCAGGTCGTGCAAACTCATGTTGGCAGATTTTTGGGCACGCAAGACTTGCCATGTGACCTCAGGTCGCGAGAATCAGATATGTAGTTAGAGTAAAGAAATCGAGGTTTTCTTCATTTAGGCATAACTTTCTCATTTGAACTTTGTTTTAGCCGATTCTTTTTGTGTTGTTCTTGATTTTCCATGTTATTCAATACTACATTAAGAGATTTGAATTATTTGGCGGTTCAATAACTTTTGGTATACGTAATCTCTTCATGTCTCTCAAGTTTTAAGTTAGGGTTTGGTGTATTGTTCATCTCCACTCTTTTTCTCATCTCTTTGACTTAAGTTTTGTGTTCTTTAAGGTGAAGATGAATTTTTCAGAAGTGGTGGAGCTAGGATTTTGGATACTGCTTGTAGATCCCGAAGTGTCTTCAATGAGAGCTTAACATTTGGAGCAAAACCTAGATTTGGCCTAAAGCTAGCAATGTGGTTGTTGCTTTGTAAAAACGTTGTACATGCCAAAATGTGTATAATGAAAGTATTAATATGTTTACTTGATGATTAACAAATGTGTTGAGTATTTGACAAAATCGCATATTCGATAAATTTGGGTTGATAAATTTTCTAAAATGACCATCTTGATGATTTTTGAATATTATTTGATGTTAATGTATTTTAGGAAATTTGGTCTCATTAATGATTTGAAGAATGCATATTGTTGTTATGAGACGTTTTCAAAATATAAATGCTATGATTTTAGTTGGGAAATAACTTGTGCCAGCCAAAGTTGAGTTTTCAAGTTAACCTAGCCTCTTGATCATGTGATTTCAAAAACATGGAGTAAATATGTTTGTTGCTTATTTTGACTAATTTAGTAGTCATGTGGAGTTGTTAAGCTTTTGGTTCGGTTTTGATTCTTTGGAGTCTTGATGGACTTTTGTCCGATTTGGTTTGCTTTATGTCGAGCTTTTGGAGTCACACATGTTTAGGCCATATTTATTTGTAAATTACATGTTTTGAATACATTGGTCATTCAGTTGAAGTCATATAACTTACATTGTAATGCATTGGATCCATAGGCATAAGAGTCAGTTGGTTTAGAATGGGACCATTATCCCTATTCTTTGTTAGAAACTCAGATATAATGGAGAACTCGAGCTATAGATTGTGGACGGTTGAAATCAATATCATATGATCCGTATATTTAGCTAGAAACTCGGATGCAACGGAGGAATCCAGCTATATACCGAGGGTGGTTGAACTCGATATAGCGGAGGACTTGAAGTATGGACCAGGAATGATTGAATTCAATGACTATGCAGCCCCTAGTGGCTATCATTTATAACCCCTATTGCCACAACTGCTGAGTGGGTCAGGAATACCCCCCGGTTACGTTCAGAGTATCCGCATCTTTTCGAGAATCTCTAAGTACTACCGTTACGTTTTATGTTAGCTTGATTTCAGGGACGAAATCTATTATTTTGGGGGTAAGAATTATAATACCCGTCTAGTTACGGAAGTGAGTATATATATGTATTTATATAAATATATATGTTGTAGGTTTGTAATTAGTTAAAAAAAGTTATATTTGTTAATGATAAGTTGGAAGTCAAGGTAAAATGGAGTGTGTGGTACGTGAGTTTTGACAGAAAGTTTGAGGGATTAATTTTGATCTTTCTATCAAACTTTAGGGGTTAAAATGCAACACCCACTTGGAAGCTTCAATATGGGCTTTTAAGTTTGACATACAACAAGCAACATGATCAAGCTTTTAGTTATTTTGTTAAACCTTAACCCTAACCCCCGCTAAGTACCATTCAATCGACAGAGGAGAGTCGCACAGAAATTGAGTTAAGCGATCAACGCTGTGGAAGGAAAGTCGGCAACAAAAGCAAGTTAGGCTTCGTTGAATCGTCATCGTTTTGAGGTATGTCCCACTTTTAGTCTTACTTAGTTATTTGGGTATAGAATTTTGGGTTAATTCGGTATAGAAACGAAATTGTTCCAATGGCTCAAATGCCACCGTTTTACGACTCGAATGTCGATGTTTCAGATAGAATTTTATGGCAGCGGTCTGGGGTCGTTTTAGACGTTATTAGAGAGTGAAAATTCTGCTTGTAACCGTCTAAAAATAATCCTAATTTTTGCCCAAGTTTAGTGTGCGTTGTAGTCGTTATCTTATTGCCATGATATGGGTTTGAACCGCCGGAAAAATGGGTTAAAACGACACGATATTTAGTGAAATCGCTGCTGCATTTTTGGTCGTTTGAGAGGCACAAAAGCTTCGTTGGGCTGTTGGTGTGTATGAAAGGGTTGTCCAATAGAATCCTAAGTCTTAGTTAAATCACTTGTTGATTATGTATACATATATGTATATATATGGCTGCATATAATGAGCTTGGAAGGGTCCTTTGTACCCATGGAACCGTGAAGTAACTTTAGGCATCCCTTCTGATTTTCTTTACTTGCCAATTAGTCTTAGGCCATTTACTAAAGTATGAGAATTATAATTTTGGGTTTGATTTTAGATATGATATAGTTGTTTTATCGAATTTGCTTTGATATGTCGTTAAGTCGTCAAGTCGTCAAGTAAGACTAATACTAAGTCTTGGGTATTTTTAGGCCGGGATTAAAGGAGTTGACGAATGGTTTTTGATAAGTTGTGAGAAGCTTAAGGTACGGATTCCTAATTTTTGTTCCACTTAAACGACTCTTATTTATGAAAACTATTCGTAAGCGTTTATGTTTGATTCCTATATGTTTATGTCATGTTTATGTTTGAGGAGGCGCATGGGTCGATCCTAGTTCATATGTATGTTATGTGTATGTTATATGGTGGATGTCGGTGTAGTGCCAAACGCCGCATCGCACATTAGTACGTGTGGATCTGCAGTCCAGCGTACCTGCCTGTGTGGCTTATGTCTGACACTTGTCATGTTGGTAGATATGCAAATGTATGCGTTATATGAGCTCGATAAGTCCCTTCATATGTTTTGTTTGAGTATGTTATTTGTTCATTCACTATGTTTCGTAATCGCATCATTTGATATTTGCGATGGATTTTTATATGTTGGATTTATGTGCTTTGCTTTATATGTTATCCGCTCACTAGGCATTTGGCTTAGCCGTGTTATTTTTGTTTCACACAGCAGGTAATCAGGGCAGCTGCTAGGACTTGTGACGAGAGTAGTGATCAGTATCTCAAGTTCAAGAGTATTTCGAGGTTATCGCAGTTTCAGAGACTTATCTTGAATTTATACTTTATTTATATTAGTTCGTTTGTTTAGGCTATTCCTTTTGCAAAGATTTGTGTTTTGGTTTTAAAGAAGTTGTTGGAGATATTTGGATTTTTCTGTTTGGAGGTATTGAACCCGTTGGTTGGTGTTTTAATTAAGTATTGGAGACTATATGTTTGGTGACTTTTTGTCGTTTCTTTATGTTTAGAGTAACCTCCCTTCCTTTTGAAATGAGGGTGTTACAATTATGGTATCAGAGCTCTAGGTTTGATCTTGTAGAAAACCAAATAGGTTTGACCTGTGAGTGTTGGGTAGAATGGGTTTAGAATTTATTTCAGCTAGCTTTATTCTTATTCTTTGTTCAGTATAATTGATAATTTTGTTCTTTTAATTTAGGATGCCTCCTCGTCGATCTGAACATATGCAAAATCGTCGGAATCGTGGTTCAAGGAGTGGTTCTGTACCTTTGAATTTGGACACTCATGAAACCGAAGTGGACCCGGCTATCTTGGCGGCCGTGAATTAGGCAGTTACTAATTTGTTGCCAAATCTCGTTGCCCAAGCAGTTGAAGCGGCTCAGCAACACAACAACGGAGAAGGTCAGCGCAATCAAGGAGGACAAGCTGGAGGTACCTTAAATGAGACTAGAGGTACTAGTGGGGTAACACCAGGCGAGGCCATTCATGTGTGGCTTGAGAGGTTTCAGAAACAAAAGCCTCAGTCTTTCAGTTCAGCACCGACTCCAATAGATGCAGAAAATTGGATCTCTCATATCCAGAAGATCTTTGAGGTTTTGGGGTGTCCTGAAGAACATAAAACGAAGTTAGTCGCTTACAAGCTCGAGGGTGATGCACAGAGATGGTGGCGCGCGATCAAACAGGCTAAAGGCAATGCTTATGTTGATGCTTTGTCTTGGATGGGGTTTCACGAAGCGTTCTATCAGCAATATTTCTCAGCTACGGAAAAGAACTCATTTGTGAGAGAGTACGCTACGATTCGCCAGAAGCATGATGAGACGGTGTCAGAGTATTTGGCGAAATTCTTGAGGCTCGCAGGTTTTGCAGGAGCATTAACTGGGTCAGCATCGGAGTAGGCTGAGAAGTTCAAGTGGACCATTCATTACAGTTATCGTTCGAAGTTTATCAATGAGAAGTTCACTGATGTGGCAGAGGCGGTAGGTGCCGCCAAGAATATTGAAATGGAATGGAAAGATTATTTGGCATTCAATTCAGAGGGGAGTAGGAAAAGAAGTCGGGAAGCGGGGCAACAAAGTCAGCAACATGGAAACAACCGTGGGAATCAGAGGGGCCAAAGCAATAACAAACGTCAAGAACAGTGGCAAGGCCAGAATCAGGGGCAAAGACATCAGACTCGTGTTCAGAGGTCAGACAATTAGGGAAATTAGGTTTCGTTGCCTCAATGTAAATCTTGTGGAAGGCGTCATCCGGGGAACGTATGTTACAGGGCTTCAGGAGCTTGCTTTTCGTGTGGTGAGGTAGGGCATATGGCAAAGGATTGCAAGAATCCTCGTGACACCGGCAAGGGAAACGACTCGAAGCCAACTGGGGTTGGGTGTTCGCTTTATCAGCTACTCAGGCAGCAAATTCAGGTATGATTTCGGGAATTCTATCGATTGGTACACGTGACGTATGTGTTTTATTTGATACGGGGGCAACCTATTCTTTCGTCTCTTTGATATTTGCTAGTCATCTTCATGTGCCTTGATCGTTGTTAGAGTCTTCTTTAGTTGTTTCTGCACCTTTGGGTAATTTGGTGGTTATATCTCGAGGGTATAGAGGGTGTCCGATAAAGATAGGAGACCAGATTCGTGAGGCTGAGTTACTTCCTATTTGTATGTTTGATTTTGATGTCATTTTGGGGATAGATTGGTTATCAAAGCACCGATCCTTTATTGACTGCCATGCTAAACAAGTGATTTTTGGTGATAAAGAGAAGCCTGATTTTGTGTTTCAAGGATCTCAACCGAAAAGAGACGTGAAGATCATATCGGTCTTGAAAGCTCAATAGCTTTTCTCTCATGGATGTGAAGGGTTTCTAGCGTACGTTAAAGATACATCGGCAGAAGAGCGTTCCCTTGCAAGCCAACCAGTGGTTAGGGAATTTCTTGATGTATTTTCGGATGAACTTCCGGGAGTACCACCGATTCGAGAGGTTGAGTTCACTATCGATTTGGTCCCGGGGCGGAATCTATCTCGAAAGCACCTTACCGAATGGCACCGCTAGAATTGCAAGAACTTAAGGAACAGTTGCAAGAACCTCTCGATCGTGGTTTTATCAGGCCGAGTGTGTCTCCTTGGGATGCTCCGGTTTTATTTGTAAAAAAGAAAGACGGCTCTATGAAGCTATGTATCGATTACAGGGAATTGAACCGGGTCACTATTAGAAACAGATATACGTTGCCTCGCATAGATGATCTGTTTGACCAACTTCAAGGAGCTAAATACTTCTCGAAGATAGATCTCAGGTCGGGCTATCATCAGTTACGGGTGAAAGAGCAGGATGTTGCAAAGACCGCTTTTCGCACCCGATACGGGCATTATGAGTTTTTGGTGATGCCTTTCAGCTTGACCAATGCTCCGGGCGTTTTTATGGACCTGAAGAATCGGGTGTTCAGTGCATACTTAGACAAGTTTGTTATCGTTTTTATTGATGACATACTTATGTATTCTAAGTCTAAGGAGGAGCATGAAGATCACTTGCGCATCGTCTTGGGAACTCTACGACACAAGCAGTTGTATGCCAAATTCTCTAAATGCGAATTTTGGCTCGAGCAAGTGGCTTTTTTGGGTCACGTGGTGTCAGCTAAGGGAATTACGGTGGATCCTGCAAAGGTCGAGGCCGTCACTAATTGGCCAAGACCCAGTACAGTGACTGAAGTATGGAGCTTTTTGGGGCTTGCAGGTTATTACAGAAGATTTGTAGAAGGGTTTTCCTCCATTGCACTTCCTTTGACTCGATTGCTCAGAAAGGGGGTGAAATTCTCATGGAAAGATGATCAAGAGAAGAGCTTTGAAGAGTTGAAGAAGAGACTCGTTTTTGCTTACCTTCAGGGATGGGAGGATATCAGATATACAGCGATGCTTCCAAAAATGGCCTTGGCTGTGTATTTATGCAACACAGAAAAGTCGTTGCTTATGCCTCTAGACAGCTCAAGCCATACAAAGTGAACTACCCCATGATCTAGAGTTGGCGGCGGTGATCTTCACCTTGAAAATCTGGAGCCATTATCTTTATGGAGAGACTTGTGATATTTTCACAGATCACAAGAGTCTCAAGTATATATTCACTCAGAAGGAACTTAACATGAGGCTGAGGCGTTGGTTGGAGCTCCTCAAAGATTATGATGCGAGGATTCAGTATCATCCCGGTAAGGCCAATCTCGTTGCAGATGCTCTTAGTCGAAAAAATACAGGGAACTTGTCCTGTTTGATTTCTTCTCAGTCGCAGATTGTCATGCATTTGGAGCGCTTGGGTGTAGAAGTGTATGCTAATCAGTCTGATGGGTGTCTCACAAGTTTGATGGTTGAGCCCACTCTGATTTCTAGAATCAAAGAATCCCAAAAGCAAGATGGAGAGTTGTGGGCCATATTGCAAAAGATTGACGATGCTAAGCAGGTTGACGTTCGAGTCGATTCAGATGGCATAATGTGGTTTGGTAACAGGTTGTGTGTTCCTGATGACCCAGAAATTCGGGAAGCCCTACTGAACGAGGCTCATAGTTCGCCATTCTCTTTTCATCCAGGTTCCACAAAGATGTATAGAGATATGAAGCAGAACTTTTGGTGGAACGGAATGAAGCAAGACGTGGCTAACTTTGTGGTGAGATGTCTTACTTGCTAGAAAGTGAAGATCGAGCATCAACGGGCAAGTGGATTTCTGCAACCATGAGATTCCAGTTTGGAAGTGGGAGGATATCTCAATGGATTTTGTTACCGGTTTACCGAAGACGCTTAAGAAGAATAATGCCATTTGGGTTGTGGTCGACCGATTGACTAAGTCGGTGCACTTTCTTCTGATTCAAGAGGGACGTTCAGTTGATAAATTATCAGAACTCATTCAGCGAGAGATTATCAGACTTCACGGCACACCCGTATCTATAGTATCAGAGAAAGATCCCCGCTTTACTTTGCGGTTTTGGAAGGGACTTCAGAAAGCATGGGGCACCGACTTCGGTTCAGTTCGGCGTTTCATCCTCAAACGGATGGACAATCCGAACGCACATTCCAAACGTTGGAGGATATGTTGAGATCGTTTGCTTTGGAATGGTCCGGAAGTTGGGATGAGTACTTGTGCTTGGTGGAGTTCGCATATAATAATAGTTGGCAAGCAAGCATTGGTATGGCCCCATTCGAGGCTCTGTATGGCCGAAGATGTCGGGCACCGGTGTGTTGGAGTAAGGTTGGTGAGGCTATAATTGAAGGGCCTAAGCTTGTAAAAGTCACTAATGAAAAGGTGGCAGTGGCGAAAGAAAAACTGAAAGAAGCTCAGTCACGTCAGAATAGTTATTCAGATCGTCACCGTAGAGCTTTGGAATTTCAAGTAGGTGATCATGTGTTCCTTAAGGTGTCTCCCTTTCGAGGTGTTCGGCGGTTTGGCTTAAAAGGGAAGCTTAGTCCGAGGTACATCGGTCCATTCAAGGTTTTAGAGAGGGTGGGTGAAGTTGCTTACAGACTAGCTCTTCCACCTCAGTTATCTCATGTGCATAACGTGTTTCACGTTTCGGCGCTTCGAGGTTACCATTACCATCCTCTACATGTGGTCCAATATCCGTTAGATAAAATCCACGAAGATCTCTCGTGCAAAGAACCCCAAGCTATCTTAGACAGACAGGAACGAGTGATGAAGAAGAAATCCATACCGTTTGTCAAGGTGTTGTGGAAAAATCACTCGGAACGAGAAGCCACTTGGGAGACAGAAGAATTGTTACGTTCAGAGTATCCGCATCTTTTCGAGAATCTGTAAGTACTACCGTTACATTTTATGTTAGCTTGATTTCGGGGACGAAATCTTTTATTTTGGGGGGAAGAATTATAATACCCGTCTAGTTACGGAAGTGAGTATATATATGTATTTATATTATTTATATAAATATATATGTTGTAGGTTTGTAATTAGTTAAAAAAAGTTATATTTGTTAATGATAAGTTGGAAGTCAAGGTAAAATGGAGTGTGTGGTACGTGAGTTTTGACAGAAAGTTTGAGGGATTAATTTTGATTATTCTATCAAACTTTAGGGGTTAAAAATGCAACACCCACTTGGAAGCTTCAATATGGGCTTTTAAGTTTGACGTACAGCAAGCAACATGATCAAGCTTTTAGTTATTTTGTTAAACCTTAACCCTAACCCCCGCTAAGTACCATTCAATCGATAGAGGAGAGTCGCACAGAAACTGAGTTAAGCGATCAACGCTATGGAAGGGAAGTCGGCAACAAAAGCAAGTTAGGCTTCGTTGAATCGTCATCGTTTTGAGGTATGTCCCACTTTTAGTCTTACTTAGTTATTTGGGTATAGAATTTTGGGTTAATTCGGTATAGAAACAAAATTGTTTCGATGGCTCAAATGCCACCGTTTCACGACTCGAATGTCGATGTTTCGGATAGAATTTTATGGCAGCGTTCTGGGGTCGTTTTAGACGTCATTAGAGAGTGAAAATTCTGCTTGTAACCGTCTAAAAATAATCCTAATTTTTGCCCAAGTTTAGTGTGCGTTGTAGTCGGTATTGATAGATTCAAAATCAACACATGAATCACACTAGATCAAGCAATCATGGATCATCATCTTCATTTCATCATGAACACTGTACAAAACCCTAGCTCTCTCTCTGGATCTATCTCTCTGAATATTACAATAAAGAATCCCCCTTCAAACTAACACTATCAGAAACTATTTATACCCTTGAGGGTATTTACACTTTAACCCCTCTATCTATTACAATATTTACAATATGAATACAACAAATATATTGACCCTAACAATCTCCCCCTTTGTATTCAAGTTGTAACCAAACAACTATTACAAACAAAAACTCTTCATGGATTCGGCATTGAAGAACTTCAGCAATCTTCCATCTTGAAGACAAAACAATCTTCCCCTTTGTATTCAAATACACTTTTCAACTTGAACTTTATCTTCAAAGATATTCTACAATCTTCTGTCTTGACATCAATCAGACAATCTCTCCTGAAGAACACAATCAATCTTTTGACAATCTCCCCTCAATAACTGAATAACAATTTCCCCTTTTCTCAATCAACATTTTTAGAAACAAACTCTTCTTCTTGAAGTAAACTGTAATCTTCATCAGTCAGCAAAAGACCT
>LUCG01002507.1:0-12081 GCA_001633085.1 Carthamus tinctorius | reverse complement strand
GGAGAGCCCGACGAACACGGCGATGGTGAAGAGGGAGTTGACGTTGACCAGGCCGTCGAGCGCGGTGACGTGGATGCTGGTGGTGGAGGTCGATCGAGAGGTTGAGGATGAGATTCTGGTTCCGATTTGTGAATCGTAGTACTCTTTTGGATGATAAGTTTCAGATCTGGAAGCGGAATCAGAGAAATTAGCGTTAAAAGTAATTAAGCAGAAATTGAGGAGAGAGAGGGAGAGAGAGGAGCTTACTCCGCCATTGATGAAGCTTGAAAGTATCGGATCTGAAATGAGAAAATTAGCGTAAAAAATAAGCAGAAACCGAGAGGAGGTTACTCCGCCATTGATGAAGCTTGAAAGTATTCAGATATTCAGATCTGGAAGTGAAATGAGAAAATTAACGTAAAAAATAAGCCGAGAGAGAGAGAGAGAGAGGAGGTTACTCCGCCATTGATGAAGCTTGGAAGCTTAGATTTGGTGATGAATTAGGGTTTGGTTTTGGGATTTTGTGTGCAGAGGAGGAGGAGGTGGTGGAGTGCAAGGGAAAGTAAACGAGTTTGCTTGCCTGCCAAAGGGTTAGGCAAGTAAAAGACAAAATATTGTGCTCGGTTAAAGTGGAAACGACTAATGTCTCTAACTTATATTTATTATGTGTATCTAATTTCAAAATGTGCTATTGTATGTATTATTTTTATAAAAAGTGCTATTGCATGTAGGCCACGGTTATTATGCAACCCTGTAAAAGGTTACAACCCGTACAACCTTCATCGAAACCATTCATTTAGCTCATGAATTGTGATTGATTTCTCATTTCATGCAATAATCTTACCTAGAATGCATTATATTTGCATTAAATGCATAAACTAACATGAGATGTATTGTGTTTCATGAAAGTATCTCATGAAAATCATCTCATGCATGAAACAATATGCATTCCATGTTTGTGTATGTATTAAATGAAAATGATATGCATTACATGTAAAATTATTGCATAAAATCAATAATCATTCATGAATCGAGTGATTAATCATGATGAATAGGCTAAAATGAATAGTTTAGATGAAGGTTGCACGGGTTGTAACCTTTTACTGGGTTGCATAATAACTTTCCCCGCATGTATTATTCTTTTATAAATGTGTTATTGTATGTACTATACTTTTAAAAAAACATGTTATTGCATGTACTATTTCAACAGTAAATAAGTACAATGTTACATACAATAGCACATTTTGAAAGTATAGTACATACAATAGTACATTTTGAAGTTGGATATACACAATAGGAATAAGGGTAAAGTTGGATACATTTTCGTAAAGATGGTCCAAATCGAGGAAATTCTAGCGTGTTTTTTTGCAAATACTCCAAAGCTAAGGTGGTGGCTATCCTTTTCATTTCTTTTTCTTCTATGGGACCTATGGTGTTTTTGAATTGCTTTTCTTTTTCTTATTTGTTTATCACGGATTGGTAAGTAGATAAGCTATTTTAAGTGTTTGAATAAAGGTATTTATGATTGACTAAGAACGCCCAATTTGGGCTGGCTAATTGTTGATTTTGTTTTTCTAAAAAAATCTTTTTGTTTTTCTAAATGGGATGATGTGAAGTTTAAGATGATGGAAGGGGTTAGAGAAGAAAAAAAATGATGTAGGGGGTTGGATGTGGATGGTCTAATTACGACATTTACCTTTCCTACTTATTAAACTTTCTACATGAATTAAGTTGAATTATTACCTCTTTTTTATGTTATAAATAAACAATTTAAATGAATTTAATATGAAACCTAATTTATTGGCTACTAATGTTGAAACTTCATACCCAGTTTAATTCCAAAAATAAATAGCAATATTTCTATTTCGAATTGTTATAAAATAATGGTGTGTTAATCAAGTGTTATGAGATGCACCGGAAAATCTTATATATTCCATGTTCAAATCCAGGCATTACTAAAACTCCTGTGGCCATGAAAGTTCACATGTTATGACTCTAAGCCAATCACGGTCACCTAAGTGATTAGTCAGTGTGCGTAGACTGAATTCGGAAAATGGTTATAACAACCTGTTCTGATCATTCAAGCTCATGATTTATGTTCTTTATCTTATTTTTTAAGAGTCCTCTCTCAATTTCAAGCCTACAAATATAAACAATTTTTTATATATAAAAAAAAGCTCCATCAATAAGTATAATTCGTAAATGAATATTTCAAAGGTCATTGGGATTCACCTTAAAAAGAATTTGTACCATGTATGTATGAAAGGAAATCATCAAATGATCTACTCAATTTACAACTATAGTTTTATACAATTTCAAGAGGATCAATTACACATCAAAATAAAGAAATTGATCCACAAGTTCATCAATTAATCCCCATTAGTGCCTTAAGGTTGAGTTCTGGTGAGAAGTGTCAAATATGGTGAGAAACGGTTATCAACCACCGTTGGATGAGAAATAGACAAACATTAGGGTATGATGCACCGAGATGCACCAGATCAATTCCCTTTTAAGCTGTAATTCATAGGAAAGTATTTGATTAAAAGTGATCAACGGTTTAAAAGTACTTCTCACGAAAAATAACACTTCTCACATGATTCCATGCTTAGTACCTTGATCCGGTGCATCTCATCCCAATGTTCGTCCATTTCTCATCCAATGGTTGATTACTTCTCACGCTTCTCACCAAATTAGGCACTTATCACCGGAACCCAACCATAGTTTTTTATATCCCAATTGAATTTTTACGTAAGAAATACCGCAAAATAGCCACTAAATTTCGCCGCACAACCAAAGAAATGATGCTATGGATCTCTAGTTTTGCACGAAGTAAGCAAATCAATGATATCAAAAGGGCTAAAGCGGAAGAGATTCCGCTAATAATGAACAAACCTCGGAACCTACCAAAATTCAAGGTTTTCGGCTTTGTTGGAGGATCTTGGGATGATAACGATTGTTTCTCGAACCACTTCTTCTCTAGAAGTCTTAGAGTTCCGTCTTCCCTTATTTTGGCAATTTGTCGTGACATCTCTGGTACCAAAGGCGAACCTTTTCGGAAGATCTGAAAGAGATAGGGTGATTAAGCTACGATTTTTGAGAAAAATGAANGGATTAATACTCAGTGGCCCCTGGTTGCTCACCCCTGGATTCGAACTTGGGTGGGTTTTTTCCTAACACCAAGCCTTAACCAGTAGGCTGCCCCATTGGGGTTAAATGAAACCATTGTTCTAAAAAGCATTAAGATCTCCTCCAATGGGGACACCAAATTTGGTGCAATGAATGGTAACACACTGGGGGCTGATTGGCAGTTGCTGAATGATTTGGCGCAAGATGATTAAGTGGTCAGAATGATTAGAGTCTCTTATGATATAGTACAAAATGAAATATGGTTGTTTGGTAATTGTTCAGAACAAAATTAGGATGCTGAATGGTTAAGGGAGGTCCAAGATACAAAATCAGTTTAAGGGTTTTAGAACCATTAAGAAGCAAATTATTTTTTGCCAAACAAGATTCACCTCTTAACTATTTAGAGGTTGCTCTTATAACGGAACTATTAATAGGTAACCAAACAACCCCTAAATTTGGTAAGACATCAATCTTGATAAACTAAGTGGTTGCAATTGTTGTGGACACCTGGGATCCAACCTGGGGCATAATGGCAGATGGGATATTCCACTGCATCCCCCTAGGATCTCAACTGTTACACCACAATCCTTTGTGGTTGTAGAACTTAGATTTTGACTCTTATGTCATTCCAAAAGAGAATACTTTTCTTGTTCAATCAATACATTTACTTGGTCCGTCTAACTTTTGAAACACTTAATTCAACAATTAGTGCTAATCATGGGTTGGGTTCCAGTGAGAAGTACCAAATCAGGTGAGAAGCGATTATCAACCGTTGGATGAGAAATGGACGAACGTTAGGTTGAGATGCAGCGGATCAATTCCCTTTTAAGGCGCAATTCATGGGAGGACATTTGATTAGAAGTAGTGATCAACGGTTTAAAAGTACTTCTCACCAAAAATGACACTTCTCACATGATCTGATGTCTGCTAATCATACAGTATCAAAGGTTGATTGGCCAGCAGTATCTATACCCAGGCACGCCTCCCAGGGGATCAAGGGTTCAAACGTCATTAAAGTTTAAAAGTGAAGAGTGTGCATGAGTATTTACCGTATATAAATAATATAGGTTACGTTCAAGGGAAAATCTCAATAAAATGGAAACTAAGGAACACCCTCGTAGCCCTTCATCTGGACCGTATGCACTTGTGCATAGAAGTAATTTGGCATATGCACACGTGCATAAAAAACAAAAAAACAACTTAATTTACTCCCAAGCACAAGTGCATACGGTCCAGATGGAAGGCTACGAGGGTGTTCTTCAGTTTTCCGTTTTTCCTGAGGTCTTCCCTTGAACCTCCCTCTAAATAACATTCGCCAAAAAGAAAACAAAAGGGTACTTACAAAGGCAAAACCGGAAGTCGAAGGCTCGGATGAAATCATGGCGTAATCCGCCGAGTACTTGCCGAGAAACATCTTGATGTACGGGATTTCATCGACGATGGCGTCAGCACCATCTCGCTTTCCGCCTCTTGATAAAGCTTCGGCATAATCTTCATACGAGTAATACGGTCTACGCCTGTAATCCTCGAAGTTCAAGTTGCTCACCGTCACTCCGGCCACAAAAGAGCCACCGTGAAACCCCACAGTTCCGCCCTTTGACGCCAACTCAAATTGTTCAACGGTTAGTAATGAAGCCAATGTGGCGGTGTAACTCGAGATCAGAATGAGTACCACGAGTAACCATACAAACACCACGAATTTCGAAAGATTACTCGACAACTTCTCTCCTGTAAGACATTCCGAGGGATATTCATTACACTGTATTCAACTTAACACAGATAGAGATATTTGGTGTCTTANCACACATATATATATATATATATAGGGGTCGGTTCAAATAAGAAGGCTAAATATTATGACAAGGTAAGAATGGAATGTTAAGGGAAGTATCATATGTGAAACACTGAAGAAATCCATTTGAAGCTGCATATATTAACACATATGAGTGATTTCTAAACCCGATCCACATGTGCAGCTTCAAATAGATTTTTTCCCATTTATTCAATGATTCACATACATTACCTTACCCTTTCCTTCTTACGGTATTTAGCCTTCTTATTTGAACCTCCCCATATATATGTATATATATATATATGGGTTGGATTAAGAGGAAAATCACAATAAAGGAAATTTGAGGAACAGGTAACCATTCATTTGTCCGCTATGTACATGTGCATAAAATGCACACGGGAAAAGAAACCGGTTCCAACTACTTTTATGCACATGTGCATACCGGAAAAAATAAACGGTTATTAGGACATTCCTCACTTTTCCAACCTTTGTGGTTTTCCCCTAAACCTTAGTCTATATGTGTGTGTGTTGTGTGTATATATATAGACGATAAATCTAAATCTTACAAACATGCAAACCAATATTAATGAAAATGATTAAGGTTCATCTATTAAGATTTGAATATTCATGGAAGATGATTAGAGATTATTAATTATGATCAATGCCTTACATTAGGAAACAAACAATCGATATATTTATGAAACCTTATATTCGTTAGACTAGAGAGAGAGAGAGAGCGAACTTTGAGCGAAAAATAGGGTCATTAGGATGAACCAAAATGTTGCTCCAATTCGCAAAGCGGGTGAACTCTGGGACTCCTGATCCATGGACTCGATTGCCCAAACGACAAAGCCAGTGAGGATGGCAAAAGCAGCGGTGCTTAGCCATAGATCCAAATCAAGTGCCTTCAAGAAGATCCACATGTCATTATCGTTGATTCTTGCCAATGTTCCTATGCCAAAGTCGGTGTAAGTTGCGGTAAAGTCGACGTATTGAGATCTATTTGCAAGAATCGTTGAATCGCCCAGTATAGCATCTATCTCCTGATATACCACACAACAAATTAGATGAATTACTACTATAAAAACACATGCTTGAAGCACTACAACAAAATCGACTTTATAAATTGTTCTACAAGGCTTAAGCCATAGGACCAAATAATTGCACGTCTTATATGAAAGTGTTACAATCGAATGTTACAACATATTTTACCATCCTAACAAGGTTTTTAGTTTTCTAAGGTGTCCTGTGGTTACATCTTTTTTATAGGACACTTGTTTCGATAAGACACCTTTTTCAAATAATGCCATACTAAAGACTAACGGGATGGTTTTTTTTTAAACCTCTTAAGTCTGAACTGGTCAGACAAATTCACATTCAGACTGTTTGTTTGTTTGTTTTTTCTCCAGATTTCAGACCCTCTTAACTCTTGAATACACTTGAAATAAGAAGTGGTAACCTAGCTTCTTAAACACCTCTTAATCACCGCTCAAGTTCACAAATCTGATTAATGTGGTCTTCCAGTTTATTGATTCAAAATTCAGATTTCAGACTTCAAACATCACCTCTTATTAATCAGAAGTGAAATAAGACTTCAGACCTCTTAAAAAACAAATGGCACCTAATAGGACATTTTATTTCAAATTCATCCTTAAAAAGCTTATGAGAACATCCAATAACATCTTATCAACTTACTGTAACACCTTTACATAGGACACACAATTGTTTTGTCCTATATTAATAGTCCTATAAATGAATCTATTATGACAATTAGGTGTAGTTTGTTTTTTAAGAGGTCAGAAGTCTGATTTCACATCTAAAAAATAAGAGGTGAATGGTGCACCTCTTAAAATTTCAGAAGACAGTAAGAGGTTTTCAGACCTTTTCTTAAAAATAAAACAAACAGTCTAAAGTCTGCAAACCTCTTAATTTTCAGACTTAAGAGGTTTTAAGAGGTATTTTTAAAAAACAAACAGCCCCTTAGACATATTTGGCGTCCTATAAAACCATGACGGTTTTGCTAACAAAAACTTACATACCTGAGCGTAAACCTTCTTTATAAGATCATCATAAGTTCCAATGGCAAACGGAATCAACTCATAAGGTACTTCATGTGGTAACGCACGAATGCAAGTATTGAACACATCTACAGAGAAACCAGCGGCGGTTGTCACATTTTTCTCAATGTCGTGATCCGCATCTATGAAGTACTTAAACTTTCTTCTCGTTAGAACGCCAACTCTCAACTTTTTATCGTTACTCATTTGCAAGACCCGACGCTTTGGAGTGGTTCTAGACCCTTCCGGGAACATCCAAGATCCTCCTCCTATGACATTTACAACCTTGAATCCATTGGAGACTAGCCTTCCATCAACAAGTTGAAACTCACCACTTACACCCTTAAATCTAGTTTTTGAAACCTCATTTACAAGCATTGAAAAGTGAACAACCCCGACCCTCTGAATGGACTCCGCTAGCGCCCAAATGGTGTCGTATGCCCATATAGCAAGGACACTTACGTCTTTTGATGCTAAAGTGGGGTACTTTAAGTAGCATTCGTTGTACCATCTTGCTGTTAAGTTAAACATTTTGCCAGAAGACGGAATGTAAGGCCTTACACCTATCACTCCTTGCAATGAATCGATAACTTCAAGATCCGATTGCAGGATGCCAAGTGTTTTGTGGGTTATGATCCAAGAATATTTCTCACTCATAATTCCCAACCTTTTGGCAATCAAGAAAAGTCTAGATGCTAGTTCAGACGATATTTCTATATGAACTACCGTTGTGTGGCTAGTCCTGACCTTTTGCAAGACTCGAGAGATTTGATCATCCGTGGCCAAGGGAGGAAGTGAACTTGTGTGACTGACTCGGATGTTTTTATCTTGAAAAGATTCAAGAAAATACGATAACACCTCCCGCCCAGAGTCAGTGTCCTCATATAAATAAATAACATCCTTCCATTCGAAAGATTCCACAAGGGCAGCAATGGTTTTGGCCATAACTAATTCGTCTTCTTTAATTTGAAACAAGAACGGATAATCCATTGAAGGAGAACCCGCGAAGGAAAATATAGGAACTTTAGCTTTATCAGCAATTGGGGCCAGTAACTTTGCTTCAAGATATGATTCAGGTCCTATGATTGCTTGCACCTTAATGTTATTCAGAAGGTCAAGCACTGCCCAAGGAAAGTTATAGGAAAACCAAAATCAACACTTCAACAAAAAAAATCCATAATATGGAGCATGATTACAATTTGAAAAAATATCAAAAAGAAGAAAAAGAAAAAGAGAACACTACACCTAGCAAGTATGAAGGATTTGAGAAAAAAAAATGCAAAGTATGATGGTTTGGTATGTAGACAGGACTGGAAGGGTGAGAATGAGGTAGTCGGGTGAAGGAATTCGGGAAGGTTTAGGGTTTTAACTTAACATGGGTAGTTTAGTAATTTACCAATCTTCTCCCATCTTCCCGATTTTAGTTCCCCACCTATTTTGGTGGGACAGAAAAAATGCATTTTGGTCCAACTCAAGGGATGTTTGGGATTGCTTATTTAAACTGCTTATTAACTTATTCCATTTTGTCAACCACTGATAAACAGTTTCTAGTGTTTGGATGGGAAGAAAAAAAAATATGTTTATAGCTGTTAGTCACCGCTGATAAGGAGTTTTTGATAAGTCACATCATTCTAAGTTATTTACTTATTTGAAACAACTTAACAACTTTTTGGTTATTTTACATGTATAAGCAATCCCAAACACCCCCTAAAAAACAACTTATCAGCTTATTATTTTTTTTGTACCATCGTAAACTAATCCAAAACACTTTTTATAAAACTCCGATTTGACACCACATAAGTTGATAAGCACTTTTACAAAAAAAAAAAAAAAAAAAACAAAAAAAAACATAAGTTGTTTTAAATAAGCAATCCCAAACCCCCCCTCAAGGTCCTGTCACGTGGGACAACAAGTTTTTACAATGTCCTCTTCCATCCTGTCTCATGTACCAAACGCACCTAACTTTCTCCAAAATCGAACAAGTGCTATTTTTGCTAGAATTATTTGTAAGTTCGCAACGAAACATCAAGTACAGTGGTTCAAAGAGTCAATCATTCTTGCACACTTAAGTGGTTGTTTGTTTTAAAAAAAACATACCTATTAAAACCTCTTAAGTCTGAAAATTAAGAGGTTTTCAGACTTTAAGACTGTTTGTTTTATTTTCAAGAAAAGGTCTGAAAACCTCTTACCCTCATCTGAAATTTTAAGAGGTGCACCATCCACCTCTTATATTTTAGACGTGAAATCAGACTTTAGACGTCAGACCTCTTAAAAAAAACGGCACCTTAGTGATGAATAAAACGATATGAAAATGTGAAAGGATAACCGAAAAGATAGCGTACCAGCCGAAAGAGCTTGTAACGCATCACCCTTGGAGTCCCTTGTATGGAGAATAATCCTTATCCTATACATGTTATTAAGAGCATAAAAATCCGAGATCGCCATAGTTACGAAACTGTGAATGGACCTTCCAACCCACGACTCCATGTCAAGAACGATCCCCACTCGTATTTCAACTTCATCATGCAACAAGATGCTACCGTTTTCAGATGAAAACGGGTGTGCACATAACCCCTGGATCGAAAAGCTCGAGAATAACGGAAACAAAAAAAGGATGGTTATGCTACGATCTCGAGAGTTCATCTTTGGAGCAAGTAACATAAAAGATTCCATGAGAAATTGAATACATTTCCTTTTATGTCAAGTTTCTAGGTTCTAAGTCAACTTGAAAAATGTCAACTGGTTATATCTTGACCCAGGAACCGGTCAATAATGCTCAAGTAAAAAAACCAGACTTTAACTTTAACATCACACACGACATCTTATATTGAAATTCTACCGTCTTCTAAAATAAAAATTCAATGAAAATAGGAGTATAGTTGATGCAGCCACGAAAATAAAAAACAAAGATTAAACATGTTAATTTTGTGAATACCCGCGAATAATCTCTTCTAAAGCTTGTTTATTCAAGGAATACCGAGCTTTAGGCTCAAACTCGAATTCACAGTGAACTCGATATTGGGATGGAAAATGGAAACTTCTAAATTGATCAACTAACCATCTAGATTACACCTTGAGCAGATAAATAAGGGGGCGTTTGGTTTGCATAATAAAATTTGATGGAATTGGAATCCAATGAAGGAACTTGACTTTGAAGGAATTGTAATTGAATTTTATAGAATTTGACCAAGCGTTTGGTTGGTAGGAATTCAATTCCTTCACTTAAGCCAAGGAATGATGAATCCCTTAAATTGTGGAATTCAATGGATTCCTTCAAGTTCCTTCTACGAACCAATCAACCAAACATCACTAATTTGGTCAAAAGAATTTGTCATTCCAAGTCCACCAAATTCCTTTGAATTTTTCGAACCAAACAACCCCTAAGAGTCCTAAACATAAAAGCCCAAACAGAAAATGAAAAACATAGCAAAAAACACAAAAGCATCCAAAAACATGCTTAAATGAAGTTTTTTGGCCTAAAAAACATCCGGTAGGCCACTTCATTCCAAGCTCTAAATCAGGGTATTCCGAGTTTGAAACGGAGACCTGTAGCAAAAGTTATGCACATTGAAGTGCGACAACCCTTGTTGGATGCCTTTAGAAACAATAACACCTAATCCTAGAAGCCAAAGGGCTTGTAGCCCAGCGGCATTTGGTGTTAGTAAGTGGTGCCCCCCCTCCCTTGTGGTTGTGGGTTCGAGTCCCGTAGTGGACGCTAGAGTAGATTTAGGAGTAGGTTTAGTGTGTGTGGGTGTTGGCCGTTCAAAAAAAAACTAATCCTAGAAGTCTTGGCCCACATCAATAGTACATATACGTAAAAAAACAAATGATGACATCACATACAAAAGCACAAGAAACTTCCTAGAAAATGGATTAACAACTTGATTGGGGAATTTCTTGAGGTATCTTTTTGTAGTCTTCTTTATGCAAATGAATTGGAATCTAAATGACTCAGAATCTCAGTTGGATCCTTCTTATAATATCTATGACTTAGTCTTGCTAATGTAAATTAGCAATAGTAAACTAGCATGACCTAGCCTTACCAATAAAATAAAAAATATATTGGGCATGAGTACAAATCAAGACAGACTTAAAAACTTGTATTCACAGTGATGTTAGGGTGCTTTTGGTACGCATACTACATGGGACAAAACCGGACAAAAAATTAGTCCCATGTTTGGCACTTTGGTTGGTTTTCCATTAACTTCTACATGGATTAAACTATCTGTTTGGACTAATATGTTTGTATAGATTGCGATGGTTTTTTCATACATGGAAGGAGCGTGTTTTTTAATTGGGAGGACAGGTTTGCAGACGACTTTGGCTTTATGCATAAAGCTCCCTCTAGAAGTTTAATGAATAAGCCACTCTCGTTACTATTAAGCCCCTACCAAACAGTCATGTATAGCTGACAGAATAAGCTGCGAGTCCCATTAAACTCATTAACCTGCTAACAAAAAGGCCCTAACACAGGTCTTCATATGCCCTTGTTTGATCCTAAGGCCATCCTTCATTTCTGGTCCATTTTGCTCCTATTAAAACACAAATGTTAAAACTTAGGTCCGTTTGTAAGCAGCTTATTCTATTAGCTATACATGACGTCTTGGTAGTGACTTAATGATTTAGAAAGTGACTTACTCAGTAAGCCAAGTTTTTCCATATTTGCATATATTAATTAATAAAACATGATCCTTCCATCTATGAACAAAAAAAAAACCCTCTCCAACAAAAACTCTTCCAAACTATACACACAGATTAATCAACACAGATTAATCAACACAGATAGTTCTATCCATACAAGACTTAATGAAAAACCAACCAAACAACCCTAGGGGCTGTTTATGGTTTGGTGGGCTTTGGCCAGACTACATCCTTGGTNCCCCCGGATTCGAACTTGGGTCGGTTGTTACACCTTCCACAAGCCTTAACCGGTAGGCTGCCCCACTGGGGTTGGTGCAGAATGAGCTTGGTAATTGTTTAGAATGAAATTAGGGTTCCGAATGCATACAAAAACCAAGTAAGCAAATCAAAGGTAATTAGAAAGAATAGAGCCAAAAACAGACCTCGAAACCTATCAAAATTCATGGTTTTCAGCTCTGATTCTCATCCAAGTTGAAGTTCTTCTTC
>LUCG01002491.1:0-11185 GCA_001633085.1 Carthamus tinctorius | reverse complement strand
CCAAGCTTTTCAGAAAGAGAGCATTGTTCTCTTCTACAGTCCTTAGAACCCCATACCTTCTTGCACTTACTCAAAAGAGTGTTTAATCTTGAATAGGTTGTCTTCAGAGGCTCACCATCTAGTGCCTTGAAATCATGGTACTCATTGATACAGATAGCTCTGTTGTTCTTCAAGGTCTTCAGCCCACCTTCAAGTTGTTTCTGCAACTCAACCCACAACTTCATTGAAGTTTCACACGAGTCTATAGATTCAAATATGTCGTTCGGAATAGCCATTATCAACAACCTTTTGCATTTTGCTGCCAATTCGACAATCTCCTTGTCTTCTTCACTCCACTCACCAATTGGTTTTGGCTCGATGGATTCAGGGATTTCCAGTGATGTTGAAGTAGCTGGAACTCGAGGGATGAATTTCATGGGAATGTGAGGTGGATTGTGGAGAATTCAGTGATTCGTGGATGAATTCCCTCCAGAAACGAGACCATCCTGATCTTCCATTGTTGATAGTCATCGCGTGTGAGTGAAGGAGGTTTGGATTGTGATCCAGTACTCATAAATTCTATATTAGCATTTGCCGCCATTGTTGCAAACAGTAAGCTTCAAAAACTCAATAAAATCGAAAATAGAAGGAAGAAGATGATGTTCTAATCACTCGAATCAGTATCAAATCTCAAGAACAATTGAATTTCAATACTGCTCTGATACCAATTGTTGATCCCAATTAGATGAGATTTTCACACTGATCAAGTTAAATAGTCACCACAATCAAACAATAAGTGCAGCAGAAGTAAAAACAGAGTAACTAAATGAGAGTGATGATTCAAAACAATAATCAAACAGTAAGAACAAGTAAAAGATGGTTACTGAATATGAATAAGAACACCAAGAACACGTAATAAATGTGTGAAAGCTCAAATTGTATTGATCACAAGAATATACGTGAAAAGCTTGCAAGAATTACAAAACAACTAGCTATTTATACTAGTCCTAAACAACTAGTGAGCTCAGATCTCTACACGTGTCCTCATCTTGATCGTCCAAATAAAGTCGGTTTAATAAGCACGTGAGGAACACATGAGACATCACTCAAAGTTTTACAAGTGTTGTTTCACCAGAGGCCCAAAAAGACTCAAATTTCTGACTTAAAGCAATCTACTAAAAACAGGTAACTCAGCAAATAATCCAAACAGATTAGTCATGGTGGACTAATTATGGAATAAGACTCAATGCAACTAAGTAGTAGCATATAAATAGAAATGGACTTAAGGATTGAAATAGAAAAGTAAAGATGAGAATGGGATCCTAAAATTTGCATTCTTATCTAAACTTTTAAAACTAAAGACAACAACATTTAGTGACACAACAGTTTGGAAACATAACAACCATAAAAAAAATAAACTTAGTATCCTAAGACATCTATCCTAAAATCAGCAAAGTTTCCAAACAGACTTAACCACAATCATGAGTTATGATCAATCACGGAATAATTTTCTATCCTATCACAGTTTATCGTAAACAAGATCACATCGATCTACAATGTTTTGATCAGAAACAAGTAGATTTAGAGGGACTGCCTCTGTGAGTGCATCTCACTTACCGAACCGTGAAGTTCAAAATCAGCAAATATAAAGAAAAACAAAGTAACACAAACAAGCACAGATAAGAATGTACAAAATAAAAAATAAAATAAAGACGGGGAACAGAAAACAAAACCTGTCCTACTCAGATTGAGTAGGAGCATGTTGTTGTTGTAGGATAGATTTGGGGAGAGATGGAATCTTCATAAGCTTCTTTGATTTGCCCAACCTCCAAGCTTTCTTCATTGAGCCGACGTTCCTCACTAAGCATACATTTTGCCATTAGAATTGTTTTTTTTAATCTTTTTGTAAGCGGAAAGTTTGCTCTTTTTCTGGATCTAATTCAAAAAAATTTCCGCGAAATTTCCTTGGCATAAGTTGATGTTCAAAAAGGTGGTAGAAAAATCCAATTTTAAAAGCTTTACTTAAAACAAAAAAACTCTTAGCTACCTTCCACGGTAACGGCGCCAAAAACTTGTTGTGTAGAAGGTCTTCCGCCTGCCCTTCTGCAGGTCTTAGGACTGACTGAACTGTGAGATTAAAATGAAAATAGATATTGGCGCAAATATACACCTCGAACTACTGTCGTCCCGTAATAAGTAATAATGGTAAGAAATACCAGATATCGATCCATATGGAAGGTTTTGTGCAAGAGTCTTTTTAGAGAAAAGTCCAGCTGTTAGAAGATGATTTCAGATGGAGAATTCGAGGATTTTAAAGTGAATTTAGTTGAGTATGGCTGTTTTGTAAAATCAGTTGGAGAAAAGCACAAGGTGCAAGGGTCTGATGAGACAACAAGTGATCAAGAAATAAACTATGCTTAATGATGGTCCAACTACTAGTTCAATCGGCCTCCCAAGAGTACACAAAGATCAACGTGTTATCGATATGAGTTCACTTAAGATTTCATGAATCCTAACACAACACTATGTTACCAATTTTTACCAGATGGGTATAGTACTGATTAGGCACTAAAGCTATTTTTAGCCTTTTCACGTTTATTACAGATGTTTAACATAAATCCTAACTCCGAAAGCTAGTGCATTTTCATGTACTAAGTTGGTCGTCAATCAATTTAGTACAATCTTCAATGAAACATTAAACACCTGCAACAAATAGTTAGATTACAACAATAAAGCACATCATATATCTTTCACACCAATATCGGTCTCAACATTTCCACACACCCCAAGCGAAGGCAATTAGCCCATCATCAGTTGGAATCTTCTCGTGAAAGATGCGAGTACTGGAATCTTAACTAGCAGAAATAAAGAAACCAGTAAAGAAAGCTGTAATTGCTGGAAAGTAAATGACTGGAATGTAAATACTGGAAGAGATGACCAGTAATGATGCTGGAAAGTAAAGTGCGAGTAAATAAATTGCTGTAAATTAAGTACTGGAATGTAAAATTACTGAAAGGTGAATAACAGTAATAGACAAAGCAGTAAATAAAAAACAGTAATGGAAGAGATGACCAGTAATGATGCTGGAAAGTAAAGTGCGAGTAAATAAATTGCTGTAAATTAAGTACTGGAATGTAAAATTACTAAAAGGTGAATAACAGTAATAGACAAAGCAGTAAATAAAAAACAGTAATGACTAAAGCAGTAAGGTGGAGTGACTTGCAGTGGAAGTAATCAAAAAGGACAAAAGCCTTGAAAAGTACCAAAAGGTACAACAAAGTACAAAGAAGTATAGATTTGACTAGACTTGTACTTTGTGATGGTATCCTTGAAAACAGTTACTTGCAGTGCAAGTTTCGAGCTAAAACTTGTGAAAATGCGAACTTGGTAACCGAAAACACAGATTATGATGATGATGATGATCTTTTGAAAACAAGTACTTGCAATGCAAGTTTCGAACTAAAGCTTGGTGAAATATCGAATTTGGTAACTGAAAAAGGTGATTACGATCGGTAAAGCAAGACGCAAGACTTTCAAATTTAAAGTAAACTGAAAATCATGTTAAGAGCTCCTAAAATAAGTAACAATTGTGAAATATTGAAGGTGTGAAATGAAAACCGCGAGTTAAGAACAATATGTAATTTCAAAAGATTCGTTGCTAATATTAACTTCAAAAATGGAACAAGAGCATGTGAACTATAATTAAAGATCATAAAGAGCTTAAGCACTATTTAACTTGCTACAAAATAAAGAACAACACTTGGAACTTAGAACACTAGACAACACAAGGAAATGAAATGAAGTTGGTGAATTTAAACTAAGCTTAACTACCTATTTATACTAAAACTAAGAGTAGGCACCAAGCAACTAAGTACAAGATGATGTCATCACAAGAAATCAACCATACTCTTAAAAAATATAGCTGCAGTCTGTAGTACTCGATCATTTCTGCAAAATCTGAAAATGGGCCAAGTAAATACTAGAATTCTAACTAAATAAACATAATTTAACATAGAACAGATAGAATACTAATATCTACTAAAACTTAAGTGATTAGGACTAAACTAACACTTTTGGGCAAATAAAATGGTGAAAAAGCATGATGAAATACACAAAATAGGGGTTAATAAATAACACCTATCAGTTATGTTCACGGTGTTTTTTGATGTGAAGGTTCGACTTTTTTTTACCTTCACAACATTTTTGCTGTGAAGGTTCGGATTTACCTTCACAGCATTTTCGCTGTGAATGTTTCATTTTTACCTTGTTTTGGATTTTAGTGGTCCTCACGTCACAATGGAAAATGAGTTTTCATTTGAAAACTCATTTTTCATTGTGAACATGAGGACCACTAAAATCGTGCCATGTGGCAATATTCACTCTGAATATCATGCATTATTTAGAATGAATAAAGCTTAGGCGTCTTTATTCACTCTGAATAATGCATGATATTCAGAGTGAATATTACCACGTGACGCGATTTTTTTAGTCCTCATGTTTACAACCAAAATTGACTTTACATTTGAACCTATCCCTATATAGGGGTTTAATCTAGGGAGGACCGGTTAATTCTTAAAAACTTGAGGACCGATCTAAACCTTTGATCTGAAAATGGACATAAAGGTCATGATCGTCATTTTGCAAAAAAGGTTCATGGTTCATTCATAATATCAAACTTCATGTTCATATTATGAAACTTCATATTCATAATATGAAACTTCAGATTCATCTTATGAATTTTCAGATTCATAATATGAAACTTCATATTCACCTTATGAATTTTTCACTAGATGAAACTCAGATTCATATTATGTATCTTCGATTCACTAGATGAAACATATTCACCTTATATTGTCCAGCTTCGTTCATTGCTCGTAAAGGTCAACAACTTCTAAAGTTTCCCAATACAGATCAACTTCAGTCTATCTACCATGGTGCCTCATCCTTCCTAACTACTATGCTCAAGCTTAAATAAATAAATAAAAATCGAATTTCCCAGCCGACTGTGACAAAGTGACCCTGAAGTAAGACTCACAAGAACTAGGAATTATCCTTCACCAACTAATCTTCCTGATTAAACTCAATAATTTCTAATACAAGTCGGAATATTTCCCTCCCAAGCGTTCTCCTTAAGAAATGGTAATAACGTTTATGTCGGAACAATTCCACTCAACCCTTTACACCGCTTCAAACAATACAAGGTTAAACTCTCTACACCCTGGTAGTATCAATGATCATCCCAACTAGGTAAGCACACACATGTACCAATGAATTCGCAAATACACTGGCCAGGTGTAATCACAAATTTATCGCACATGATAGTCCTCACCGTCCTAACAATACCGTCACTGATTGGTCCACTTTAAAGTTTCCAAATTCTCAGTTGTTTCCCTAGCCGACAGTTTAAGTCTAGGCTCCTAGAGTAACCTAAATCCCTTAAACTATGGCTCTGATACCATTTGTAACGGCCTAAAATCCAAAATAAACACAAGACATACTAAACATAAAGGTTTCATGATTTAAAGTAAAACTCCATCAAAAGTCTCAAGCCAACACCGGCTACAAGTAAAACCGATCTCAAAACCGAGAAAGGCAACCCAAATAAAAAAGTATATCTCTAACTTTCGCTGCGGATAAAGTGTACTATACAGTTGAGAATTATTTGGAAAGGCAACTAAACTAGAAGGCATCATTCTCTAGCTACTCACATGCCTTGCCCTTGCCCTTAGTGTTCCTCTCAAACGCACACTTGTCTGAAAAAGGTTTTTAAGTTGAAAAGAGTGGGTTAGACCGATGGTCTAGTGAATTCCCCAAAAAACAATAGCATAGAAACATTTAAACTTGCAAACACATGGTAACCGACAAAGTATGAGCTCACGACCTTCGTTTCGACATAAATAGAGTTTGTCGTACATGGTAGGCAACCCCATCGCATTCCCTTTACGATGATAAATATCCCACACCCAAACGGTGTCCCCTAGACCACAAAATATATGCATGGCCCAAACATGTCCTTCTCACGTGGTCAAATAACCCCGAGGTACTCTACCAATACAACGCACTCAAAATCCAACAATTTTATAATAACATTTAATTTCACAAACCATTCGCAATCCAACCAAATAGCATTTTCATAAGAGTTTATGAGTGTAATGAGTTAAAAACATTTAAACGTTTTCACATAAAAGGATTTGAGGGTAGGGAACTCACCTGAAGCTCGACAACTTAATAAACTCTCAAAAATGTCGAATTTATTCAAACCGAATACCTGAATTAGATGCACATTAAAAAGTGTTAAATTCCACTCAAAACACCCTAATTATTCCTAATTAAAGTCCCTAAAGAACCCCTAGGTTAGCCCTGAAGCCCACGCGAAAAAAATATGAAAAACGAGCGAAGAAAACTTGAAGTCTGCGACCATGTTATAGTGCCCGCGATAGTGACAAATGTCACAATCGCATGGCACTATCGCACAACATGTACCGTGAGCAACACTCCATTTTGGAAGTTCGGGCTATTATGCCAGCGATTGTGACACTTGTCACTATCGCCTGGCACTATAGCATTCGAGGTCTGATTTGGTTCTGCACGAATTTCAGCTTCAATTTGCTATTTCCCTCGATCCTTCCAACGTTTAACCCTCAATTTCGACCCATCAAAGCTATTAACCAGATCTAAGCAAACCCCAAACACATTATTATCATCCATAAATCCAATTCCTAAAGATTGCTTGATCTCATTTTACCCAAAACTATGTAAAACTCATAAAATCCAATAAATTGGTTTTTACCTAGCATTTTCCAAATTAGAATCATCCATTTCTATCTTTAGAATGATACACCACCAAAATGGTTAAGAGATGAAATGATTTCAACTCCAAAAACTCTCTAATCTTTGCTAGAGATTCCAAGCTACCAACCATGAAAATGGAGATTCATACTCTTCCATTAAAGAAGATTGATCTCCATGGCAACTAAGAAGGTAAGAAGAAGAGGATTTTACCTCAAGTAGATGAGTTCTTGAATTAATTGCCAAACCCAATGCTTTCTTCTTCAATGCTTCCTCCTTCCCTTGATTCCTCCCAAAACACACATTTCACCTTAGCCTCTTTCCTCTAAATGACTAATTGATACGAACCCTAATCCCTATTCCACCACATTTTTACGCTTAGGCCCCTGAAGTTAACAACAATGCCCATGAGACCCCCTAAACTTTCTAGAAAAAGAAAATAGCAAAGTATAGGATGTTACAACACCTCCCCCCTTAACAGAATTCCGTCCCCGGAATTCCATCTTCGAGCAACTATGAGTATTTCTCTTTCATTTCCGCCTCCAACTCTCAAGTTGCTTCCGGACCTTTATGACACCATCATTGCACTAACACGAGTTAAGTTTATTCGTTTATCAACCTCCTGGTTTTCCTATTAGATACCAACGTGGATTTCTCGATGTAACTTGACTAGCCGACCCCTTGCATTATCCAAACGTGTAATATCTCACTTCCGTCAAACACCTCTGTGGGTTGAGAATATGAAAAATCGAATGCATACCCCGAAGTCTCTTCGGTAAATCAAATAATAACCCTCCTCTTTTATGTACGGTCTTGCCAATAGCTTAGATATATTAAGCTTTCCTTTTCTCAAACATATTACTCTAAGGTAGCCGATGTCTATCATCTCATGATTCGAGACATTTGCGCTCTTCAAACGGGCTCACTTGCTTCCACTAAGTTTCCCAAACTTCTACTTTCGACTCATTAAACTACATCAAACCGCAGATCCTCTCACAACTTTAATTTTCTTAATACAATTCTTACGAAGTATCATCTCACCCGACAAAGTCCATTCTAATAATATGAGAACTATATGGACTTTCAAACCAAAAAAAAATTCCTTCAATTTGATCCACCCAATAACTCGTAGTTATACGCTTCATCCTTGGTAGCAAGTCATCCCAGTATAATCATTTCTTTAGGCATGACATAGGTTTGACGCGAAAGGTAAGTCTATTTACGATAACACATTGATTCACAACTTACAATTGTTGTTCAGTTCCCACATGATTAGATGTAACTTCTAGAATCTCCACTCTTTCATTACACAACTGTCAGGAAAGCTTTCGTTAGTAAAAACCAATATCGGACCGAAGACACGCACACAGGTAACGGTCGTAATCTGTTAATCGTAACTCTTGACATAAATTCACGCCTTGCTAATTCAACAAGTGTAAGTGACTTAATTACTCAAAACTATTCCATTTGGATTTACACAAGATACTACCCTCTATCTGAACAACTCTATATCCTAATCCCAGAAATCCTTTAGCTAGATCCCCACATTTGCGTGTCTCACCTGTTTCTTTCATGAAAACGTAACACAGGATTTTCCAAAGTAAAGCACTAGATTTTGAGGCTTTAATCAACCGTGCACCACTAGATCCCTCCAATCAATTAAGTCATAACACAGTCAAGTTGGACATGACTTTTACCTCTCCCACAAGAAGTTCGTATGCTGCCAAGGTCAAACCTATAATTATAGTATGTCAACCCCTTACTTCTAATCCGATCGCTTAATTTGACGTAGTAAATACACCTAACTAATAACATGAGATTCAGCCCATGCAACCCTATTGACCCTAAGTTCCCATCCACACCCGAGAAAACAACACATACACTCTATTAGATCGGCCTAAAAGGCCCCACCATATTAACCTTCTATCTAATAGTAAGGCACCACAATTAACACTGTATGGTATTCTTACCCTCACACAAAGTAATTGGATAGTCTTACTCACATATACACATTTCATCCACCTATCCCATTAGTTTCTACAATAGAGCAATTATCTTAATTCAACAAGATCTCACCACGCTTCTCTTCAAGAGGGCACATAGATCGAGGCTATACAATACTTAATGATTGAACTACCCCTTAACACTGGTTTCTCTAAATGGGGTGAACTCATCCTAGGGGATCTCTTATACTCAAAGAACACTTCTATACTCCCAATAACCTTAACTTACTCGAAATGCCTCGGGTCAACGTACGACACATCCTTAATGACATCCGTAGAAGGAATAAATTGATCAACGGTTAGCTACACTCACAAAACCCATCTACACCTCTTCTAGATTTTCTCCAATTTTCATTAGAGCTTTTGACTTCAACTTAGAAGCATGATCACCACTAGCCAAAAAACCGAACCTTCAACAAACACACTTAACCTTTAGGTATCTCATCGGTGATTATAAGCATAGACTTCCACCTAGGATCATCTTATTCACGGGCATCGAACTGCCACTAATCCCGAAGCATTCTTCGAAGACATGAATATTTAAGTCGGTAGAAGGTGAAAAATAACATACGTACTTAACCACCATACTATAACATCACTTAGTTTAGAAAGACCTTTTCCAACGCCTCACGTACGATGGTACCGGTATCGCCTTAACTATACCGTCCGCAGCACATGCAAATGCAAATGTGCAATAAAGTCATCTTACGATCTAATCTTTCCCAACTCTAAATGAGCGTTCAGATTGTGGTCTGCTAGATCCCACTCGAAACAACCTTTTCCTACTAGATAACTCCTCACATTCTATTCGAGATAAGTTCGGATAGCCTACACAATAGGGAACACCCCCTTGCAAGCATAAAAGATTAACATATACTAAATTCAGTTGTACAAAGCACTACATTCCTACGAGGTGTCAATTCTCGAGGAACATTCCCTCATACTAATAATAATCTTTTACTTAAGTACCAATCACACCATGCGATCCGAAATTTCTTTGAGGTCTTTTGAGCGTCTTCTTACATCTTTGTACCAACTTGACACACTAACCATTCTAATGATACTAGCTTCAATCATTTGATGTCGACCCCCACCATCGACCATTGACATAGATTCCAAATGTGAATTTAATACGGAATCTTCTCATTCTTCGGATGACGGCGATGGTGGTGGTAGACGACGGATATTATGGAGATGATGGACGATTTGCAGATCTGGAGGAGATAATGGAGGTAGAAGAAAGATTGAGAGAGAGAGAGAGAGAGAGAAAGGCTATGAAACCAGATCTAGTGGTGGCAATGAATGACGGTTGTGGCGATAGCGGTGGACAGCGGTGGCGGCAGTGGTGGTAGACGGCAGAGATGATGAAAAATTTGCAGATCTGGAGAAGATGATGGATGTAGAAGAAGGATTGAGAGAGATCTGGTGGTGGCGGTGGATGGCGGTGGTGGCGATGGCGGTGGATGACAATGGCAAATCGGAGGTAGACATGGCGGTGGCGGTGGACAGTGGTGGCAGCTAAAGGAGAATCATATGGTTTATGGTTGTTGGAATTGAGAAGATGAGGTTAGGGTTTATGTCGGTGAAGAAGATAGATATGGGTTTTAAAATGCCTATATTGCCCTTTTGGGCTTATAATCAGATGTGGAGCATGTGGTTGTAATAAAATTACGATAAAAATGCCATCAATATATTTAACCATTGATTACAATTAATTGATGGTCTAAGATTGGTTNGGTTTCAAACGGGAATAAATGTTATTTAAAAGAACAATAGAATAGATCTCAACCACTTATCAAGGCAAATCAAGGGCTGGAATCAATAATGGCAAATTTAGTAATTATGGGTTTTAGAAATCAACTTTCCGCCAAGGTCAAATGATTTTAGGGGTAAATTGGGGGAAAAAAATTCTAGTGGAATTCTCATCTTTATGCGACTGGTCAATTAGGGATCATCTCTAGGGGTGTGCATCAGGCAGGTTCGGGTTTTGAAGTTCGGTTAACCGAAATTTCCGGGTTGTGTTTTCCCTACCCGTACTCCGACCGAAGTTTTCGGGTAACTGAAATTTTCGGGTTGGGCGGTTTCGGGTTCGAGTTGGTTCTGACCGAATTTTTGGAAAAGCCCATTTTCTNTATATATAATAAACACTTTAAAAATTTTATATAAGTAAACCACAAAGTCCATAAACATAATAATCATAAGTAAACCACAAACATAAACAAGCTCAAAGTTTCCAAGTTCCAACCATAAAGTTTTCTTTCATCAGTTAAGTTTATCCAATTTACTAGTGTATTAATAGCCCTTTATTTTTTTAAATAATTTAAAATACATCCCTTATCTTTTACAGTTAATGTAACACCCCAAGTTCTCAAAGTTAAATATTGTATCTGGATGGTTAAACTTAGAGTTAATTT
>LUCG01002468.1:0-14052 GCA_001633085.1 Carthamus tinctorius | reverse complement strand
CTCCCTCTCCCTCTCCCTCTCCCTCCATTTGAATTAGGGTAAACTCCCACCCCTGAAGTGTGGCCCCTCGTGAATACACCTCTGCTGAAATTGCACCATATTTGTTCATGTCTAATTTCACCTTTGCACACCTCACCTCATCGTTAATCTATGATTGGGTTTGTGTTTATCCTACACCAATTAGTTTGGGATAAAATACTACATAGTTATTATAAGTAACTGGAAATCGATAAACATCAACCATAGACAGTTTCATTGAGTAACCATGATAATACAATTTTACAGATCCTAAATTAACATGATATAAAGGTACAATATACCTGCATATTTGATGCAATTTTCACCACATAATCAATTGGAGGGATCTTGTCCTGGTAATGAAAAACCATCTCGCAAATTGCTGAAAGCTTTATGTATCATATCAAAAAATAAATTGTCAGCAATTTGATAACTCAAGCAGAAAATGATAACCCAAACAAAATCAGACAAATAAACAACCATATGAGCTAGCACAACGGTCACCTACAATTTGAAGAAACATGTAACATAACATGACAACCCAAGATACTGAAAACCAATGTCAGAACTAGTAGAGTACATGCCATCTATAATTCTGAAGGTATGTGGTTATAATATCCTATAATCATGGCAACGATTATGAACATATGAGCAGTATTTGATGATTCTTGGGATAAATGGCCATGATGCCCTAGAGTGGTGTGGCTGAATATAATTTACACTTTATACTTTGCAGGTACCATCATATAAGCGAAAGGTTGTTACTGTGTTACATGTCACCAAACATAATATAAGCATTGTCAAGTATACGAGTGAAAGAGAGAATATGTTATACCCTTACGTAGTGTTGGAGGTAAACTGGTCAAAGTGGGTGGGTAGATTGGATAGGATAGTCAATTACTTGCATAAGTAGTATAAACAAAGGGACAGGAGGGGAGAAAGGTATCGATCCATTCGCCCATTTTGCAGTTTTGCAAGAGCCTAGAGAGAGATCTCAACCTCTCGAGAGCTAAGAACATCTTCTAATCATCCCATTTTATCAGACATTATGCATTTGGAACACTAGTGTACATCAATTTTCCAAGTGCATAATATCTAACAACATCAGATGATTAAAAGCGGTTCTTAACTTTCAAGAGGCTAGATTTCTCCCAAGAATTTCACCAAACAATACATTAACATGATCAATGCCCTTCTATCTCCTCGTAGGGGTTCTTACTGGCTTGCTTGTAGTACTACATTATGCAAGTTGTGCGATTTAAGTTATCCTCAACTTGCCTAATGTTGCATACAAAGCAGCTACATGAAGAGGATTCCTGTATTTTTGATATGGTTTTGTTCTTTCACCTTACATTCAGTCAATGGTTCTGAGGACTCATACATACATCGAGAAAACGAAATTTCTATATCAAATATTTACAGTTATCTCAACCAAATAATGATGTCAACTTTGTTTGCAAGGATAACTAAAGCTAATTCAGCTAACCTTGCAAATAGAAATATGGTCATGACTCATTTCATCCACAGATTATTCAAACAGCCAGGAAGCTAACATATCATGTTAACTTTAAACTATAAAGACATTTGCAATGTTGCTTAATCTATTATTAGACAGAAGGAAAGCAATTCCAGAAAACAAAAAATGTTTGCATGATCTAGGTATCATGTTTTAGACCATGTACTTTTTGCAACTTTGTCCCTCCATGGAAAAAGTAGCAATGGGTCTCATTCGACACCTCAAGTAATATTCTGATTCATGAGGCTCGATATGTTTAAAAATGTCCCAGCTGTTCTGCAGCCAGTCAAATACTCGGATGCAAAGAGGGCTTGCAAGTATTAACATCTTTGTTTCATGAGATGATAACTAACAAGCTTATGATTGCATATCCTCTCTTGCCTATTACTTGCAGAACAAGTTAAGTTCAATGTATTTTTGAAAGTAAATATACGGCTAATATATTTCCTGATAACAACTAAGAATATACACAATTATTACACTAGATATAGTAGAGAATAACTTCCACAATCTCATTCAGCTAATCTTCATGATCTCTCCCTTTGATATCCCCCTCAAATTGATGTTGGATGATCAGAAAGAATCAGTTAATCAAAAAGCTATACCCGGGGTTGACTCCCATGATTTCCAGTTGATTATCCATCCTTTTCAGGATAGAAGTTCGATTTTACTTTCTTTCTTCAGGATGCCAAAGCAGAGCCATATATTAAGGATATTTTTAGCCCTTCTCATTAGATCACATGTAAATTATTATACAAGAGTGTCATTCCAATGGAATTTTCTTTTGCATACGCAGAGACTAAGTGGTTTCTCATTTTTCCTTTGAAGAAAAAACAAAATTCATTGCAAGTGGATAAGTACAAATGATAAGTCATAACAGATTAACAGCCAAATAAAGAATGTTGCTCTAAACCCCAATGGGGCAGCCTACCGGTTAAGGCTTGTGGAAGGTGTAACAACCAACCCAAGTTCAAATCCGGGGGTGAGCAACCAGGGGCCATTGAGTATTAATCCCAAGGGAGCATGCTTTAGCTCTCGGTAGAAATTACCAAGGATGTAGTCTGGGCAAAGCCCAGGTGAACCTTATCAAAAAAAAAGGTTGCTCTATCAATGGACATACATCTGAAAGAATCAAGATTTTCCAGTTGCTGGCAAGGGGATTTAACTATAAAAGTGCATAAGGAACCTCTCTTGCTATCTCATGGCAAAAAGAAGTCAGTCTACATCACCATGCCAAGCTTTAAAAAATGCTATAAATGCATGTTGACATCGTTGAACATATTTTTTCTAGATAGATGCCTTGACGGTATTATACAAATGTAACAATTGCAAGGCCAGAAAATGGACACAAATTTATACACAAACATATGTAGACAGAGTGTGTGTGTGTGTGTGAGAGAGAGAGAGAGAGGGGCAAGGAAAGAAGGCTGTGGTTTTACATCAGATAAATGATTATTGGAAGCAACGATAAATGGCAGTTCGCTAATCTAAATACGTCAAATAACAATAACTAATGCAGACGTTCACCCTTAAGCAGATCATAAAGGGGTAAAATACAGACATAAACACAAACACAAACAAAAAGCCTCATGTGTACCTCATCAAAGATCCACTTGCAAACACCAGATTGTTGCAAGAGCGAAATGTATTTGAAAAGGAGCCCAATGATATTTTCAACATTTGCTGTTGTTTTCAGGTAGAAACATCAAATAAGCCCACCATGTGTTTCATGAAACATATATTGCATATAACCTCAGGATCTAATCAATACATAAAAAAATTATAACCAATATCTCAACAGACAAGCTGTTGGAGAAAGAACATGGTTATCCTCTTTTTTATGGTTAGGATGAATGAAAGAATGAACATGCACAGACACATGCACAAAGGACTAGAAACACTAACCATGACCAGCATCACTCAAGTCAATAACCACTTTAAAAAAAGAGAACTCGACATTCCAGTCTGATTCACCGGCAGATAAACTTGTGGCCCAACCTGCAACCAGGTTTGGAAGACGGGTTATTTTAACTAGTAAAGGGAAGCCATGCAAATGAACCAAATGCTAAGAATAACAAAATATAAGATACCATTTAAAAAGAAAATTGGAATGCAATGGGGAACAAAACATGTCGTTATAGAGAATACATTTTACCATATTATGACACTATGCAAAAAAGTATGTCATTTTGATTTTGGAAATAACAGCATTCAGGCTGAGGCATGAGTGTAAGTATTGGATCACAGCAATAGAAAGCTTAAAGAGATCATGGAATCATCCAAGATATTCGAACACAATATTTGTTCTCAACATACATCCAGCCAAGAGAGATCATGTGACATCAAAATGAACTAAATTTAATCCAAATAGAGAAGTTCTGGCTTCACTGGAAATAAGGATCATTGTGGCTAATCCAAATAATGCATCTTCAAAAATGACTTGAAAGCTTGAAGTTTTCCACATTTCAAATTTTAAGAAGGATCCTCAAAGCAAGAGGATATCCCTTAAGCACAGCTAGGTCCATCCCAATCATGCATCCTCTCCAGCAGAACTATATTCATTGTGTCTAACTGCTGAACCAAAATTTTGGAAGAATGCCGCTGACATTTCTAGCACTCAGCACCCTTATTTAACATTCTCTTTAGAATTATTTTAGGGTCCGTTTGGTTTGTAGGAATGGAAGGGAAAGGATTGGATTTCTTCTAGGGATTTGGATTAAGAGGGATTTGGATTTGGGAGGATTTGGAATCCTTTTGTGTGTTTGGTTTGTAGGATTTGAAAGGGATTTGAATTCCATTATTCATAAAAATGATTAAAAAATTATTTTTTTTTTTAAATAATTAAACTACCTTCTATTGACTATTAGAAAACAAATGCTTTTAACATATTTTTAAATTATTATATGCAAATCCTACAAAATCCCTTGAAATCCTAGCCACCCTCTTGGGATTTCAAAATCCTATGTTTGAGGGATTTCAAATCCGAACAATCCTGCAAACCAAACACGGGACTTGAATGCATTTGAAATTCAAATCCTCCCCAAATCCATTCCATTCCTACAAACCAAACGGACCCTTACATTACTATTTGATGTTAGCCCAGCACTCTGAGCACATGTACAGACTTCGATGGTTGTACCAATTGACGAGCAAGACCATCGGTGAAAATAAATAATACTCCCTCCATCCCACAGAAAAATGGCAAAGCTTGATCTGATGCTCAGTTTCATGAGAGTATCTGACTGATAACAAAATACCTAAATGCCCCTTAATAAGACAATCCTTGAAAAAGTTAATGGACAGAAATTGATCTTAGCAACATCTTGTAATGATTGCTAGTAAGCAGATGGGTAAAGTTTGAGGTGGAATCATAGAAAATGTTCCATTTTTGGAACAACTGGAAATAGAAGCGCTCATTTTTTAGCATGGAAGGAGTAATTACTTTGATCTTTATAAATTCCAAAGTTTGATATAAGCATTTGCTTCATTTGATCACTCTTCACAGGCATATAACTGTGCAGTAAAGGGGCAACACACAATGACAATGCAGAGACGTTAACAGGTTTCAATTATCCACAACCGAGTGAAAGAATCATTCAAGTTGTAATTAGAAGTTGATAATTGTACTGCACATATACTAGCAACTTGAAACATAACAAAGGCATATACACACAAAAGAAACGAGAAGAAGTCAGAAAACTTTTCAAAATGCAGAAACCCACCCAACTTCTTCAAGATATAAAAAAGGGATCCTTCTCCTTCGTGACCAATCAAGTGACCAAGATACCTGCTCGGTCCTTCCATGTAATGACGAATGCCAGGAGTACTTGGCCATGTAATTCTCAGCTTGTGACCACGTTTTATAGGGACAGTTTTCACAATAATCTGAGAAACAAATACAGAAAGACAAGGAAACATTTATCCAAATAGCATAAATGATATAGAAAGAAGCTTCAAGGACTCAACTACAGATCTCCTTCCCACATACGAAATAACTACTATGTCCCCAGCCTTGCCCCTCAAATCCATACTAATTCCTCATGAGGAACTCACCCATTATTCATAAAATTGTAATATTTTTTTTAATGTCCATTGAAGTACCCAAACCTCTAAGATTTGGGAACAAAAACTGAAAATAATGTATTGAAATGTTTATAGAAATTCTTTTAGCGTTGATCAGCATTACCAAAAATATGAGAGTGGCATGATAACCCTCTTCAGAAAGGAAAAAAAAGGAACAAAAAAAAACAGTATGCAAATTACGAAAAGTCACATAGAAGAACCTATAAAACAAGTGAAATTCATAGACAAATATATGTTGCATGTTTTGTTGCTTCCATGGCTAATTTCAATTTTATATGGGTCATCTAAGTCTTAAATGGGATGTTTCTTATGATGACGAGACAAGTATAAATGTTCAGAAAGAGTTGCAGCATAAACTTGTACATGGTAGTCATACTTTAACTATCACTAATACACTTAGATAAGGGGAGGAAGCAGGGCTGTCAGACAACAAGACTAATAAAACTAGAAATAAACAAATATATCACTCATGTAAATACCTGAAGATGTTCAGAGGTGCATGGCTGGCCTGGGAAACTGGGGTGAATGCGGTCAATGTTCCTTATTTCTTTAAATGTACTCAGTACCCTGCTTTCAATTTTATCCAGGCTTTCTGAAGATATAAATATTGAACACAATAAATTAATGCATTAAGCTGATGAATCACTTTATTAATGCTGTTAAAAGCTGACACATGCATACCTTTCGCATAAACAACTAGATTCATGAGGTTGGCTGAGTAATTTTCTTTGTAGAATTTGAGGAGTTCATCCCTTGTATCTACCCCTCTTGCCTTTGGCCTTACCTCAAGTGTATCCCAGTTCCCTATACATGGAACGAGATACAAACGAATGTTATGTAGCAGTTTCAGAAACCTGAATTAGCAACAGATGTTCCAACATAATACTTAAAACTCAAGGAAAAAGGTATAAAGGTTCTTTCCAAATAGGAGAACATCTTATGAACCATATTCAAATACAATAAAAGTGACATAGAACCTCAGTTTCATAGGCATACCAGACAAAGAAACCAGTAGACAAGATTCCCAGTATGAAACTCATAAAACAATGAAGATGATTAAGAAACTTTTATTTGAACACTCTTTCCTACTAATTATGTCATCAATTGCTTAACTCACTTAAAAAATTATCTTAGGATTGGAAATCGTTGATACATAATGGTGGTCCATTATACCAAGACCGAGGCAAGAATAGAACAAAAGTATGCATCCTAGGCCTCAAATACTTCGGTTATAAATGATGATAAATACAATTGTACCAAAGAATAACTTGAAATGCTAACCTGTACTGAATTTGTGGTATGGATGACCTTCTGCACTAAGATGTTTTTGCAGCTGCAAAGTATGGTTAAGCAAACAATGTAGTTAGAACTTCTGATTGCTCTTCACATTATAAGATTATTGAAATAAGAAGCAATCTTTCACTGTGAAATATACTGAACAGTAAGATGCACAAAGAATTCAAGCTTTTTGTTAAGAGAAACCAGTACTAATAAAGAAAATAAACCACGACATAATAAAGAAATAAACCAGTACTAATAGAGAAACAAGTACTAATAAAGAAATAAACCAGGACATAATAACACAAGTGCCAGAAAAATGAATGTGGAAATGAAGGATAAACATACAAATATTGAATTTGATTAAAGGATATAAAATGGAAGAACATAAGCTAAATATCTGGTAAAGCATTATGAATGGTGTGATGTATATGACAATCGTTATACATTTCTTACAAGTTACTCCATGAACACATGTACAGAGAACGATCTTGAGAGAATTCACATACTAATACATCCATCCAGTAACTTATAACATAGAGCCATTGAGGTGTTGAATCAACATTACCTGGTTTATTCTCCATGCATCAGAGAGTAAATTCTTTTGATTCTCTGTATAAAAGAGTGAAAGTAGAGTGTGACTGAAACATCATTAATAAAAATATACAGTAATTGAACACTCAACTCATTAAATTGATGCAGACCAGAGTCGACAGCTTTTATTTCCCTCATAGTCGCATCAGATGACATCAGTGGTTTGATAAAGAACTGTGCAAATCTAATACAAAAAATGCATTATTGCTACAATTCAACAAAATCATATAATGCGAACTGCAGCAAAGTAGTAGCAGAATTGTCAAAAAAGAATGAGATGTACCTATCTAGAGCCTCTTCAAAACAATCAGCATTAACATCAAAGTAATAGTTGGTGTGCTCAGAAGATGTATAGGCGTTCGTACGACCTCCATGCTATAGGTTCATAAAATATATTTGAGTAAATGATCTGATAACAAGCTAGACAAGAACATAATACCATACGCAGCTTTTGTGATGCATCCAACTTCGCAAACAAACACAAATCTTTCTACTTTTGTCAATCCCTCTACTAATTAACTTCTTCAAACGTTCATCTTAAACACTATCGATTAAATCACCTTCATGAAGGCTACATCTTCAAGAATATCATATATATTTGTAAACCTACGGTCCTACCCTTAGTGGAGCCCATTTTATCATAACAAAATTGTAGTAAGTCTTGCACCAATAGGGATGTTCAAGGTTCGATTCGGTTTGGTTTGTTGGGAAAATGTGAACCAAACTACATGAGGCAGAAACCTGGGTACCCAAACTGAAACCGAACCGTAAGATGAACTGGACAGAAATAAGGTGGTTACCAGCTCTTCGGCTCACAGTTAACCACAATTTATTAAAAAAAATATCATTTGCAACACAAAAATAATACTAGAATAGAACATTTAAACCAATTACACAACTAAATAAAAATAATTCAAGTGCTATATGAAATAAGTTTATATGTTCAAATTTATTCAGTTTGTGGTTGATGTCGACTCCTTCACAATTTCATACCACCAAAAGGTAAAAACGACTGTTTAGCTTTAGGCTAATAAATAAATAGAGAAGAATATAAAAATCTTAATATTAAATATAATCAATTTTAATTATATATTATATCTGGGTCGGGTACCCGCATGTACTCATAATTCAAAGCTAAAGCGATTCATGAATCGAGCTTTTTAGGTTTTCGGTTACGAATCAAACAATTTCAGATCGGTTATGGTCTTCCAATTTTCCTGAATACCCACCAATGACAATCAGTTTGGATACGTTATTTATTATCTAGAGTGAATTACATAAATTTTCCTTGATTACTGCTCAAGCTGCAGCTTCTTCCCATGACTTCATTTAACACCAGAAATCCCTTATTTCAAGAAAATTGTTCCTCGTAGACTCTCAGTCCATACGTGCAAGTTAAAGAATGTTAGTCAAAGGGTAAATTGGTAAAACAGAATAAAATTTTCATTTTTTTCCTTCGTAAGTTGAAACGTATAGACGTATAGCTAACTACGAGGTGACCGCGACGAGGCTACAGTTTGCATGGGAGTGGTAGCTATGGTTTACACGAGATAGAACGGTAGCAACCAGGAATTGCAAACTTGAGTCAGTAATGGTTGATTCAAAAAACTTGTGTCTGTAACACCATGACTAATCACAAGCAAATAACTAACAGAAATAGACTTTAATCTTAATACATATCATTCCTTTTGATAAGTTCTGAATGGAAAGACTTGGATAATTGTGATGCTTCCCCTCAAAGCCAAAACTGCAGATAGACACTAAAGAAGTTGCAACAGAAGGAGATGGAAGTTGCATAAATGAAGATGTTGTGGTAGAAATGGGGTCGGACCATGTTGGATAGGTTACCAAATAAGAATTATAGGATAGAACTAGAAGTTGTGTCTATCATGGAAAAACTGAGGGGGTAGATTGTGGTGGTTTGGGCACATTTGCTGGAGACAAATGACAGCATCGGTAAGGAGGATGGAGAGTGTTTCAGTCGAGAGAGTGAGTAGGAAGACAAGCCTAGGAGGATGTGAGATGAGCAGTGGCACTGGATTTGGCAGTGTTAGACCTTTTTAAGGAAATGAAATGGGTTATTAAATAATCATAAAGAGAAAAAAATCTAATGACTCAAGCTTCCCAAACCTTTTTAAAAGCTCTCAAGCCTCATCAGAAGTTCTGCAAACCATGAGTGTTCATGGAAGAAGCATATCTACCCCTTAGGGTGGAGGAATCGTTTGCCTACATCTTACCAGTAACAGCCTGTTTTAAAAACTAAAACAGAAAAAATGGGCTGTCGGAAATTAATAAAACAGAAAAGAAAAGGGGGCTGTTGCATATTAATGATCAGTAAATAAAAAGGGGAATGTTAATAATAATAAACAGAAAAAGTTATGCTGTTAAAAAATAATAAACAAAAAAAAGGGTTGTTAAATATTGATAGAAGAGCTAAAAAAAAGGCAGTAAAAGGGGCTGGAGATGAGATGTTATATTGTGGCATGTGCTAGGGAGGAGGCCAATCAAGGGGGGAGTCACCTAGTTCCAAGCTCCTCAACCTTTTGTATAGCGAGGACAGCCTTATTGTTGTTTCTTTTATCTCATTTTATTGCAATCTCCAGCAGAAAATACACACACACATACCCATCATTTGTTGAGGTAGAGAAAAATGATAAGTCGAGAAGAGAAGATTAGAAGCTAAGGAGAAAGAAGACACCACAAATTACTCTTCAATAGCTAAAATAAAGGTTATTACATGTTCTAATTTTGCTTGTCTTAACCTGTGATACCTACTAAAATTCAGTATTTTCCATGGTTTCTACTTGGATTTTAGAACTAGAAGCATGCCCCATACATGTTAACTATGTGATTTTACTTTTATGGTTCATGTAATTCACTAAAAACTTTAAATAAATATGGTTCACCGATGATTTTACTACTGAGAAGCCAGAACAGGTATTTCGCAGTTAAAACAAGGTTTGACAACAACAAAAAATCGAGGCTGCAATACCATGGCAGGGGGTCACAAGAACGATCCCGGACTCTTGACAAAGGGCTCCGAAATAATACCAAAAAGGAGCGACACCCACCGTGGAAATCGGATTTTAAATTTTGATTAAATGAATATGTTAACAAGTTTTTTCTACTTAGAATGACCGAATGAGGCTGTAACTCAAATTGTTTGAGAGTTGGTATGTATCGTAGATTAGTGATCGGAGGTTTCCATGGCAATAGAGGTTAGATCTAGGGAGCTATTGCAACTTAGAGCATCTCCAACAGGTATGCTATATTTTTTCTATAATAGAGTGTTAAAAGTCAAAATCTCTAAAAATATTTGTATCCATCTCCAATAGCTACTCTATTTAGCAATCCTAACATTTACTGTCAATAAAATATTCAATAAATTTACTAAAATATTGTTTCTCTCTCCTACACGTTTAATTCAAGATCTTTTATTGGTGGAAAAATAATAAAATATTGTTTCTCTCTCTTCTATAGAGTTTTAGAGATTTCTCTAAATTTAGAGATTTTACAATCTCTCTCTTCTTCTCTATTTTAGCATACAAGATAGCATAGTAGTTGAAGCACAAAATTGCTACAACTTCCCATTTTTTCTCTATTTTAGCATAGTTATTGGACTGGAGATGCTCTTATGACACTTAGTCGACTTTTGGTTCGTGTTCGTTACATAGTTTCAACATTTGATTATGTATTGTGAATATGATCTATCGAAATGGTTTTATATTAAATAAACTTTTGTTCCGGCTTCTATTTGCTTCTTCAATTTCTTTACTAATGGGTTCTTTTATTTATATACGAACAACTATCAGACTCGGTTTGTAACACCCTTCATTATGTCTCGGTTTAGATACAGAAATGTGGGGTATTACATTACCCTACCTAGACCCTACTTCCAAGTGGGATGTTCCAAGTACATTTGGTTTGGCTTTTTGATAGTGAAGAAAAGCTTGCAACTCCCAACAGATATGTAGGATTTAAAATAACTATAATAGTTCTTTGAAATTAACTCCAACCTAAAGTTAAAGCAAAAGGGAGAAAAAGATGAGGATCCAATAACTTATCTTCTATGAAATAACTTGACTACCAAAAAGAAAAAAACTAATATACAATATCAAGTACCTCAGATATGTAAGTAGAATAACTGTCCTCCAATGGATACTTCTCACTTGCATAAAACAGCATGTGTTCTGCAATTATAATAATAAAAGAAATGTGATGAGCTTAAATTTATCTTAATACTAACACAACTCAAGAGCCCTGAATTGTTCTCAAAACTCGATAATTGAGTATATAAATGCTTCTACAAATATTATACCTAAGACATCAAAACATATTATATGTGAAACTATGTGGTTTTAAAAAGACATGTTGAATTCTCGGAGATTGCTTTTAGGATGGACTAAAATATCACCTTCAAGAGAGTATCAATAATTGTGATCTAGCTTTTCAAATGGTCGAGGGGTTAGAAAATCAAAAAAAAAACCCATACAGAACTCGTACCAATTAAAGTGTTGAACTAGAGAGTTAAAATAACCCTTTTCTCCCTTTAGGTATGTGCTTTTTGGTAAATAAAGTTTTACATATTATATTTAATGAATCCACATCACAAAGGATATGAATGCATGTAAAATGATCACTAACAGTAGACTACAAATATTTAGTGCTTGATCGCTAATATGTTTCAACTTTTGCTTCACAATTGACAAAGGCCTGAAAGATTGTGCAACAGACCAATGAATGCATTGGCTGACAAAGCAATGGAACTCTTTAAATGATGCAACTCTAGTATTTCCCTTATCACTAAAGCTAAACCACTATCAGTATTTGGACAGGGAACCTTTTCATCAGAAATTGAAACTCAATTATATGATCATTTAGAGACGAACTTTTTAGTAGATAAACTGAAACTCAATTATTTGACTTTCTGCACTCCCTTTCTTGCATTAACATTTACATGCCAATATACAAAACAAAAAATATATTTTGATATAAAATACTAACATTGACATATGATGCTGTAAATGTAGAGACGAAGTCCATATCATCATCCTAAAATTTTCTGTAACTTCAACTTGAGGATACTACAATAACTTTAAAGTGCTTCGACTTGGCCATTTCATTGCAGCTTAGCAAACGTTCTGAAATCCATTTACTTGGGGCTTCAATGTTCAAGCCTCACAAGAGGCAGTCAACCCACCCTAGCTCATACAGACAAACGGAAACAAAGGAATAGAAATAATCTTGAGAGCAAGTTATTTACATGGAGACTCTAATTTATCATAATAACTATGCATCTTGTTAGAAGTTTCCACCTTCGAGGCGAAAACTACTATTATACGAGTTCAAGAATGATCCGAAACAAGTTAACATCGATATTTCTAAGTTCTGGCATTTCTTATGTATACTATTTGATTGATTTCAGTATTGTGTTGAAAATTTGAGTATGCCAACTTTTTAAGTTATACATTAGTCCAACTGTTTTCGGCCACTCAGATGTGCAAAATGATAATGAATAACTTAATATTATTATTGATTAAGGAAATAGCATATAACAGATTTCGATGAAGAACGAGTATAAAAAAAAAACAGAATTAACGGCTAACAAAAGTGGAGGAACAACATGCGCACCAAGAAAATGGGCGAGGCCTTCGAGACCTTCAGGGTCGCTAAATGAACCAACACCAACATTCATTGAGGCTGAACACTGATCAAAAGAAAAAACAAAAATTGATCATCCATCTCATTAAAAATCAATAGCAATATTCAATGAAAACAAGTAGATTGATGATGAAGAAAGTAATAAAAGAAAGCCCTAAAAAGGTATGATTGATTGATTACCTTATCGGTGTCAGGATCAGTGATGAGGAGAACTTGAAGAGAGTTGGGAAGGATTACTCTCCTATACTCTCTGCTATCGGTTCTAGGCTTGATGATCTCCAAGTTTTCCTTTCCGATCGCCATGGTTTCAACGTTGGTCTTGCAGTCGTGGAGATAGGAAGGAAGACTGGAAGAGAAGGTGGGATGATAAATTAGGGTCCAAATTACGATTTTCGTTCTTGTGGTTTGTTTAAAATGGAAATTATATTTTTGCCCTTATGGCTTATAAATGTTTATGATTTGTAACATATTTTTGTTTTGGTTCTTATATGATGCTTTATTATTTTGGTCTATTTGTATTTAAATATAGAAATCCATCCTTAAAACAAAAAAAAACAACAAAAATGAAATTATAGGGATGAAAAAAGCAACTGCTAAAGGGGTTGTTATCTCTCTACCCCTCTCCTGTAGCTTCTCTCTGCTCACATAAATCTATAATGTTCTACATTGGATGTAATGACCGAGATTTCCCATTTAACGATTAAGTTAGTTTCTCCGTTAAGTTGATCTTTTGTAAGAATAAGTGAATTAAGGGGTTAAATGTGTCATTTTTGNGTATGGGCTTAGCCCATGGTCCATACTATAAATAGTATGGAAACCCTAATTTTAACCATTTTTTTGTAAAAATCAGATTTTTAGTAAGTGTGTGATTTGGAGAGTGTGTGTGCTTTGGAGGCCATCTT
>LUCG01002447.1:0-10427 GCA_001633085.1 Carthamus tinctorius | reverse complement strand
TAGCCTTGCATTCTTATGATGCACACACGGTAACCTTCGATATGTCCCGAATACTATCAATTGAGCTTTCTATTCACTAATGCACTTCCCGATTCCTTATGGGTATTAACATCTAGGCCTGAAAATGAGCTGTTATGCGGGGCTTGCCTGTGGAGAACTGAAACTGACTTTTGTTAAATCCTGCAGGGCCTCATTAGGCTGGTTTGCCCATGTACCTGAATGGTATGAAGCTGACCATGGGACTTTTGCACACACTGAGGCTCAATCTGTTTCTTTATTCGTTCAGTTTCTCCAAAATCAGCCAAAGGATATTCCTGCACACGATTCACATGGGAACTCCTTACTTGACATGGTAAGACAGTGATATGCTGCAAGTTCGTTTCCCAGATCACTTTGCTTTTATAAGAGTCTGAGAATGCTTTTATGCTTCCTTCTGTAGTTTGTATCTATATTGTAATTCACTTGCTAATATGCAACATTTTTTGTGTTTGTAATTTTATGGTCAATCTCAGAAGGATCAAAATCATCCTGTTTGGGGACCAATGGAGAACTATGTAGATGGTAGAGATAAGAGGAAGCAGCTACTTTTAATGTTATGCCAGCATGAAGCTGACAGGCTCGAAGTTTGGGCACAACCTGTTACCTCCAAGTAAATTCTGGAACCGCGATCTTTTATCATGTGACTTTTCCATGATTTTATTACAACTTCTATTAAACCCATATTCACAATCAATTTCTACTTATTTCTCATCAATTGTAGAGAGACCGCATCTTCTAGGTCGAAAATTAGCTCGGAGAAATGGATCGAGTATGCAAGAACTGCATTTGCTGTTGATCCTCAGATTGCCTTCTCTTTGGGTTCTAGATTCCCAACAAATACTCATGTAAAGGCAGAAATTACTCAGTTAGTTCAGGTCAGATACGTCTGTTGATGTTTAGATATTAGTAAGTACTTGTTTTTTTTCGGTAATTAGACAAAGGCATGGTCGCATGCTATTAAATTGGGTGTTCATTGAAAATGAATGAGAGGCAGGGCCATACCATAAAACATATCAAAGTAATTAGCTTTGGTGATATGTAGACACCTCTGCACTTTTGACATTTAACAATTTGATATCTAATTTGAAGCATGAATTCTTTTTATTATGTATTTTTTTACTTGCATCTTTGTTTCTGCTACAGTCACATATCTTGGAGATCCATAACATGCCTGACGCTTTACCGTACTTTGTCACTCCTAAGGCCGTGGATGAAAATTCTCCTTTTTTGCAACAATTACCATACTGGGCTGCTTGTTCAATAACACAGGCTCTCGAGTTCTTTACTCCAGCATACAAGGGTCACCCACGCGTTATGGCTTATATTTTTCGCGTATTGGAGTCTTACCCTCCCTCCAAAGTAACCTTTTTCATGCCCCAACTGATTCAAGCTTTGAGGTATGATGATGAGGTGGGTATTGGCACAGACTCCCTTTTGTTATATTTGAAGCTCAGTTAACAAGTATTTTAGTTCTAGTGAACCTGTATTAGTTTCACTAGTCACCAAATTTGATTCTCCCTATTGCTTGACATGCAAAATTGTTTTGGCTGTGTTTTGATGGAGATTTGATGGTTATGTTCTTTTGTCATCTACAACACCAAAATCCACCTTTGGATCAAGTTAGCAAACATATAGCACATCTCCAAGTACCACATGAAGTGGGTTCTTTGTTTCTTCTTTTTCCCATATATCTAAATAATTCAGTAATGCCTTTTCTCAATTTGCAGAAACTGATTGAAGGATACTTGCTTAGAGCTGCTCAAAGGAGTGATGTGTTTGCCCATATTCTAATTTGGCAATTACAGGTCAAAAGATACTTACTTGATATCAACACATTATTGTGAGAAGATGGTTACAATTTGATGTGGTAATTGGAGTGTCTATTGATCTCAGGGGGAGACTTGTGCACCAGAGCAAGGTAAAGAAGCGATGACAGCAAAGGTACTGCCTTTATCCATTTCTATTTTGTATTGTATATGCACAAAATAAGAATAGAGAGTAATCATGATTCATGCATCACATGTATCAAAAGTTACCATTTTTACTAAATGTTTTCCATATTCTTATTCATAGGTATTTACATATATTATTTATAACAAGCACAATTCTAATTAGAAAAGGAGAGATATGGTAACAAGATATACTCTCCACTGGGATATGGAAACAAATTAAATAAAAGATCACTAAGAATCTCCTAATTATCCTAGCTAAACAAGAAATTACAATGGAACCCCTAACTTTGTAGTCTATTTCATCACTCCCCCTCAAGTTGGCGAATGTATGCGAATATCTTAAAAGTTAGGTCGAGGTAAAAGCTTTGTGAGGATATTTGCCAGTTAATGCCAAGAAGGAAGATGATACGTTCCTTATGGGGGGTTGTATTGGTACTCCTTGTCCCACATTGCCCACAAGTAGGGGAGATGCTGGGTTCATATAGTACTCCTTGGCCTAATTGGTAAGACGCGTTTTGTAAAGCCGTGCGGGTTAACCCCAAAGCAGACAATATCTGACCTGGTTGGCCAAGGTGCGTATCAATGGTATCAGAGCAGTCTCTTGCTCGTCAAGCGGACAATATCACTCCCCCTCAAGTTGGCGAATGTATGCGAATATCTTAAAAGTTAGGTCGAGGTAAAAGCTTTGTGAGGATATTTTCCAGTTGATGCCAAGAAGGAAGATAATTTAGTTGAACCGTGTTACTTGTAACTTTCTTGGATAAGGAATGCCTATCAATCTCAATGTGCTTTGTTCATTCATGGTGAACGTGTTGCATATCATCTGAATGGTAGATGATTAGTTCAACCCGAGTTCATTAAATAGTCTCTTCAACCAAATTCCTTCACATATTCCATGAGCTAAGGCTCATATTCAAAGAATGTTACATCCTTTGGGACATATACTTCCAATGTAACGGGGGAGTAACATATATGTCACAGGTAAATGAAAAGGGTTTTTCTTTAATAAATAAACAACTTTGGGAAAGATTTTTGATAGGTACATGAAACTTGGATGACCTAGTTGATAGAGATTGTGTTGTGGGTACCTAGACAGACCCTCCATCAATTCAATCATTACACATCAGGACCGTGTACCAGCTTCAAACATCCTCACGAAGCCACTAGGAAAAGCACGAATAGATTTTATTTGTAACAAGTTGTGCATGATTAACATCTTCGCTCCAACTTGAGGACTATTGGATATGGTAAATTAAGGCTTTGCTTTCTTGACATGCTTTCCTTAATTAGGTTGTTTGGCTGTATATATAATGTAGAGTTTCTTCCTAGTTTAATGAGAAATACATCAACTTATTTGAGTGATTATACAAAATGTTCTTTGCCAATTTCGAATTGAAGTCCATATATAACTAAGCTGTTGAGCGATAGACATTTCTCTCTTTGACCAACTAACTATTAACTGGAGGACAGTTTTAGAGCCATCAATTTTTATGCCTTTTCACTGAAACATAATATTGCTCTTTCCACTGCATCTTCAGCATTTTAATTTCATTTTCACTCATGTATCATTTTATGTTTTACAAAGATAATTCTGTCCATTTTCCCCTCTTCAGACTACACAATTTCTAGCTCTGCTGCCTGTTGTTAGAGAGCACATCATTGAGGGTTTCAGTCCTGAGGCCCAGGACGTTTTTCACCGAGAATTTGATTTCTTTGAAAAAGTCACTTCTATATCAGGTGTTCTCTATCCACTTCCAAAAGAAGAAAGGCGAGCTGGCATTAAGAGGTATCTTTCTGTTGTTTGAACATATAGTATACCCTATGGTATGCTTGTATTTGTATGTAGTGTATCAATTATATTTTGTATAAATTGTTCGAGTACAGGGAGTTGGAAAAAATTCAAGTGCCTGGAGATGACCTTTACCTACCTACAGCTCCTAATAAACTTGTCAAGGGTATTCAAGTTAATAGTGGAATACCCTTACAGTCGGCTGCAAAAGTCCCAATTATGATCACTTTTGATGTAGTTGATAAAGACGGAGACCCCAAAGATATAAAACCCCAAGCTTGTATCTTCAAGGTAAATGTTACTACTCTTACGATCCCAAAGTGAAAGTTCTATGACGAGAAAGACTTGTGCCTCAAAATTTGTTTTTTATTGATAGTCCTTCTATTACTACTTTAAAAGTATTGCCATTTTCCGCAAAATCTTAATATTTGTATATTGATTTTGGATCACAATCCTAGAGGATAGACCTCAACTAGAAAAACCAAAGAGCAACAGCAGCAAATGATTGAGTTTAGTAGTTCCTCGTATAAAGTTATCGTCTATATGTACTCTCATTATCGAATCAAATAGTGTTTTTTTTTTTTGCTTTTCTAATAAATTTGATTCCAACATTTTGGTAATGGTACCTGGAACTAATTGAAAATTGTTATCAGGTTTTCCAATCTAATTATGGACCATCATTTTCCTAAAAGGTTTTCAATTTTCTTATTTGAAGAAAGGTGAAAAGAGGGTACAATATTGATTACTACATAAATGGGGACCTGTTAATTGTCTTTCCCCATCTACCCTGCTAAGTGAGTGATTTTGAGAGTCTTGTCAGGGTTTACTTTTTTGTTGTTTGATTCCTGGTTCAGGTAACATAGCACTTTGTTGTTTATCAGGCTGAACACTGATGCTTCCTTATGTAGGTTGGAGATGACTGTAGACAAGATGTGCTTGCTTTACAAGTAATTTCACTTCTGAGAGACATATTTGGAGCCGTTGGACTCAATCTTTATTTGTATCCTTACGGAGTGCTTCCAACTGATCCAGAGAGAGGAATAATTGAGGTGAGCCATTTGTAATAAATTGGGTTCTATTTTTGAATCTTTTGTCATTAGATTGCTTCTTGGAGTTTCACATTTTGTGAAAGGCTGCATGCCCGTGCATGTATACAACATGAATATTAGTAGCATTCTTCCTTTTGGGAGTTGCTTAAATGAATTACAATATCTTTAAGCTATCGTATCTCTTGTAGAATTTCGGTTGATCAACTATACTTGACCAACCTTCTACAGAAATTAAAGATTACAACTTAAAAATATTGTAAGGGCGTTACAGCTTAAAAATATTATATAATGAAAGAATTAAGTAATTTTCTCATTATGTTCTTTTAGAATTTAGACCATTTTGCATTTGTTAACTAGCTTGTCTGATAGTTTTTGCCAAACTTTGGCTAGTTTGTGCCAATTACCAAACATGACTTGTTCATCAGCTAACTTATCAGCCGCCTATAGCTTTTTCAGCTAGTTTGCCAAACATGGCCAAAATTGTCTCAATATCCTCCCAAAATGCTACAGCCAGATTATGCATGAAAATGATATAATATGAGCATTGGCCTTTCGATCCATCATTAAGTGTCCCAATCAAAATTCAGGTTGTCACACATGAACTGTCAAGTAAAAGAAACAAAAAGTGTTATCGGTATGACTTTACGGAGTATTTGGAAACAACTTAATAAGCTTAATGAATCCCTTAGCTTATTCGGGAAGTCATGTTGTGGTGTTTGGAAGCGGCTTAGTATTTAGCATTGGGCTTAACGAGTAATTTTTTAATTTAGAGGGTACTCTTATGCAAACAGACTCCACATTTCCACCCCTACCCCTTTATGCATAAAGCCAACTTTATCCATATAGGACTTAACCAAACAGCCACTAAGTACGATAAATACATAGGAAAGGATATTATGATGAACACAACACATCACAGATTGGATCCTAAAGTAGGACTAGCCAGATTACATGTTACTAATGTTTTCAGTAACGTAACCTAATGATATCTTGTTTCTCCTTAATCAGTATAGTCCATGCTCTTTCTCTCAAAAATTGCACACAAAAAGATCAATTCTATATTATTGTCTCCTCTACATGTCTTTTCAGAATTTTAACAGACATCTGTCTATCTGTCCCTGTAGGTTGTGCCAAATTCCCGTAGCAGAAGCCAGATGGGTGAGACCACTGATGGTGGTTTGTATGAAATCTTTCAACAGGACTTTGGGCCAGTTGGTTCTCCAGGTTTTGAAACTGCCCGTGAGAACTTCATCGTCAGCAGTGCTGGTTACGCTGTTGCCAGCCTATTGCTTCAGCCAAAGGATAGACATAATGGAAATCTTTTATTTGACAAGTATATTCAGAAACATTATTCTACCTATAAAATGTCGAACCCTATGCATTAATTTGGTTAGTCTAGTTCTCATAATGTGGAGTGACAGCCGTCTGCATGCCAGCCATAACGAAAATGGAGATTTAATCTACGAATGCCTGGGAAAATCTCTTATAAAGTTCCTTGATTCAACGGATACTGAACCTTAGGCTTCAAATCCGAATTCACTGTTAACTTAAAATTTAGGAAGAAAATGGAAGTTCTTGAATTTCCCGTCTGATCATCCAGGAGGTAAATAGCAAGAACCAAAACAAAATGCGCCTGAAAAAGACTATGATTGAACACAAAAGCCCAAACGGAAAATGTAAATAGTAGCATAAAAAACAAAAGTGTCCAAAAACATGCTTAGACAACATTTGTAGGTCTCAAAAATCCTGAGGCCTATGCATGGCGTGCTCCTTGTTTCAAGCTTCGAATTGAACGGTCATGGGCCTGAAAATAAGTCCTATAGCTAAAGTTACGGCCGTTTATGGAAACAGTCGTTCTACTCTTTGGGGGTAAAGTTTAGGTCTGCTTACATCTTACCTTACTCAGACCCCACTTCCAGGTGGGATATTTACTATGTTCGTTTTACTGAATACTCTGAGCTTTCATTCTGTATCTTTAACTGATCCCTTGTGGAAATATATTTGTTTTGCTATGCTTGCATTCAACAATTGTGATATTCAAATTATGTTTTTAGCTTTTGTGTGATTTGGGTAACGAATATATTATATATTGTCTAATGTTGTAATGAAAATTTGTGGGTACAGCGAAGGTAGGCTCGTCCACATTGATTTTGGTTTCATCCTGGAGACGTCGCCTGGTGGGAATATGCGGTTTGAAAGTGCTCACTTCAAGTTGAGCCACGAAATGACTCAGTTACTTGATCCATCTGGCGCAATGAAAAGCGATACTTGGCACTTGTTTGAAAGGTTAGATCACTTGATTCCTATTTTGAATAACATACTTTCAGAAGACATATTAAAGGGTCTAGAGGAAGGATCATGCGAGAAGGCTGGTAGTCTCAATATCGTATATGATTACACTCCTTTGGGTGTGTTTAATCGTATATGATTAAACGTCTATGTATTGTCAATGCAACATGTGTTTAGTCATATATGATTAAGCTTGTGTATCGTATAATCATATATGAGATTGTTACTTCTCGCCTTCTCGCAAATTGTGTAGCTTCTCGTTTAAATATATAGTAGATCCAAGTCATTTATAATTATTATACAGTAAAAAACATCAAAACTCATATTAGGGTAATCCAATCATTTATGGTTTTGTCTCATCCTGTCCAGTTTACCAAATGCAAAACAGTCAATTAGTCCAGTCCTATTCTAGTCGTACCATATGTAGAATAGTCCCAGTCCCGCCCATCCCATACAGTCTGCGTACCAAACGCTACCTAATGGTCTATAGTTTAAAAATATCTATTTAAAAAATAGACATTTTTCAAACTGTAGACCTTTAAATTGGCCTTTTGGATGGTTAGCCAATATGAAAACCAGACCAGTGTACGTTCCATTTTCATGCATTTTGTTCTATTCGACACAATCTAAAAATGAAATTATCACATTTAGTTTCGGATATAGAGAGCAATAGATTGACTTTTCACACTTTCACTTGACATGACATGGTGTCTTGTGCTATAATTGTGCTTATAATTGTCATCAAAACCTTCCCATACCGAAAGAAGTTACTAAAATCCAAACATAACAAAAACGAGCATCATCATAAACTTCTCCCGTGTCTTGATCCCATTACTGTACTTAATGTTTTTTTATTCAGTTTATGCGTGAAGGGATACCTTTCAGCTCGCCAACATATGAATGGGATCATAAACACGGTATTGATGATGGTAGAAAGTGGATTACCATGCTTTAGCCGAGGAGATCCCATCGGGAACCTAAGAAAGAGATTTCGCCCAGAAATGAGCGAAAGAGAAGCAGCAAATCACATGATCCACATATGTGCTGATGCCTATAACAAGTGGACCACCGCTGGCTATGATTTAATTCAGTATTTACAACAGGGAATCGAAAAGTGAAAATCCTCTTCTTTAAGGGTTTCCGCATATATAGAATGTACGTATGTATTTTGTATCGATTCTCATGTATTCGTTGTGATCTCTTTGACGGATTTTTCGTGTTTTAGCAGGTGGAGAGAAAGAGAAGCTCAAAACTGGATACTGAAGGATCTGGAAAAGAAGTATAGTTATTACTTGTTTAATTTGCAAGATTCTTATATTTGTTGGCTTTTAGAAGAGTTTTAGAGACTTAATATATGGTAGAAATTCATTTTAACCTTTTTAAAGGTGTGAAGTTATTATGTCTAACGTATGATGATGGTGTCTATACTGACTGTTGTAAGTGTATAAAACGGTAATAAAATCGAAAATTTAGATAAAAGAAATGGTGAAAATGTTTTATGCCAATGACAATTGGAAGATGTGTTGCACTTTCAATAATTTGGCAAATTATAGATATAGTTTTAATGAAACAAATCAAAGTTACATATTTTTGTATCAGAAAGCCCAAACATTAAATATATACCAAGCTAGGTTTTAAATCATGTATGTGTGGTAGTGTGATCAGGTTTTCAAAATAAAACTTAGAAGGGTTTTACAACTTCATTTTAATTGTGAGTATGCGATGTGGGTGAATCCATGAAAGAATGAGCAATTTGATTATGTGAATAGGTAAAAGCGTAAATCTTAGAGTTAAAATTGTAAAAAACACAAAAGATTAGGAAAAAAGAGTCGCCCCTTATGAAAACCTTGTGTTGTGGCATGAGCCACCCTTATACAAACGTTATACATCTTAATGTGAAAACAAAGAGGTGTCATGATTTTAGAACCTTGATATTTATTCATTCATAACGTATGTTGCATCCAAAGCCAACATCAACTTCATCTTCATATTTTTGTCGCACCCTTAAGCCCGATAAGCTATTGTTCACATGTTGACTTTTTGGTCAAAATTTTAGTTTGTGCATATTTTGAAGTTGAATTCTTAAAGTTTTCAGAATGTTGATGATTGGATTCAATAATTGGTTAACTGATTAGAAGTTTGAGTTTCTATAATCATTATTTTGGAGTTTTCCTCAAGATGCTAGACTGTTGAGTGCTTTCAGTTATCACTTTGACCTGATCAATAGAGTTTTTAAGTGCTTGCAATCATCGTTCTGGATGTATGCTTGTGGCCTAGAGTTTTGAGTGCGATAACTACTCAACTGGTTGAGAAGACTAGATCTGGGTTTGATTATTACTATTGTGAAAGTATCATGGAAATCGGCTAATCTTTCTTGTGGAGAGTTATTCAAGAAGCAATGCTTTTCATGAAGTGTTCTTTTCTGATTAATTTGTCAAATGGTGGTTGGTCTGGTGTTCCAAGAAGTTTGTTGAAACCCTATTTCATGAGCTTATCATAACAAGTTCTTAAGCTGAATGTTTACTCAACTCGTAGTTCAAAGATAGATTCTTTGTTATTAGACTGATTTTGCATAAATTTGTCACGTAACTTGCACTTTATGATCCCATGGTTGCATCTATCCATATGTTTTTGGGTCGGCTGAGATTCTAAGGTTAACAGTTGTGTTGAGTTTCTACAGGTTAAAGTTGTAGTGCAATAAGTGGTTTTTATGGCACGTTGAATCTGATTTTAAAGTTGAAAGTGAAGAATAAGAGTTTTATTCAAGCAGGAGCTTGGAATGTTTTTGAAGACCAACAAGTTTTTCAAAGAAAGCAAAGGGAGAAGATCTGGAGATGCTTCTTTTATAAAACTTTACAAGAGAATATTGGGACCAAAATAGCCCCAAGGTTATAGAAAGTTTTCCAAGGGGGAGCATGGAATGCTTGTGAAGATCGACGACACTATAGTTTTTCAAAAGAAAGCAACGGGGACAAGATCTGAATATGCTTCATTTATAAAACTTTAGGGTGGGGGGGGGTATTAGACACTTATAGGCCTTATTTAGAGGTCTTTTAGGGTTTCCATCTTGTATATATAGAGGGTTCACCCTCCTTGTTTAATCAATCAAACACAATACAATTCTATTTTGGTATCAGAGCCAAACCCTAGCCGCCGCTATACCCTACCATCGTCGCCGATCCTTTGCAACCCTAGTCACCACCGATCTTCTCTCTCTCTTTGATCGGATCCAATGGCTCTTCTTGCCAGCTTCACTACTGCTGAAAAACAATCTCATAATACACATAAGTTCGCATTCACCCTCAGTCC
>LUCG01002268.1:0-12816 GCA_001633085.1 Carthamus tinctorius | reverse complement strand
ATATGTGTGTGTGTGTGTGTGTGTTTATGTTTATGAAAATTGTGTAATTTTTTTATAAATTATTTACTTTATTTATGTTAATTATAACTATTATGTGATATATAAAATCATCAAATAATTTTTTGAGGGAACTTGTCTAGTTCTGTTCAGTCCAGTCCTAGGCGTACCAAACACAAAACAGACACTTGTTCTGTCCAGTCTAGTCCCGTCCCGTCCCATCCAATCCTGTCCAGTACTATTCAGTTATGTCCTGTCCAGTCCTGTTCAATTGTCTGTGTACCAAACGCTACCTTAGAGATGATGTATCATTTTTCTAGAAGACATCCATTATCGTGTACGTAGCTTCTAATAGATTAGGTGTTGAAGGGCCTCATTTTGGGAATAGAATGGTTATGTAGTAGTATTGAAGGTACATGAATCACAAAAGAGAGTAGTGTCAGGCTGTCAGACTTATTTTCTTATGAGCGGATATTTGATTTATTATACAATAGAACATATCATAGGAGATGAAAAGCAACTAAAGTACATCAAAGGGAATAAAATCATCCAATAGTATGCGTAGATCACAGGCCTAAATCATGTATAAACCACAACCAATATATGTAACAAGTTGTTACTAACAACTAACAAGTTCCAAAAAGTTGCATGCGGCAGCCCAAGGTTAAAAAGAAAAATAGTACGCTGCTAAGAGGGCGTTGATTCACCTCTAATAGTAGTATAGTTCCCCTAAAATGGGAAGAATGATAAAGATAAGGGAAAGAGAGAGAAAAGATAAAGGGTTCATTATGTTTCCTAGAGTTTTTTCGTTTTTTTGCTTTAGTAGTGCTATGACTGAGTAGCCAGCCTCTCGTCCAATCCTTTGATCTCTGATGAATATTGTTACCCATTATGAAAGAAAACCAGGGCAAGATTTTATCATCTCTGGCTTTCGAGAGGCCAAGAACTCTCCAAGGCTAAACCCATTTGATTTATAAAACAGATCCCTAATCAATTACACTCTTCTTCTATTTATACTACTCCTAAGTCCTAACAACCGACTTATCACTGACTCACTAATTGACCAGCCTCCACAATTAACTAATTGATACAATTGACTAATTGACCCGTTATCCATATATGCAACAATCTCCTACTAGTAAGCGTGCCAATCTTTGAAAGCATAAACAGGGCCTTATAATTCATAAAGAGGGTCTTCAAGCTATTATACTTTTGCACTTTGTTCCATCTACTTAGCTAGAGCAGGTTTTGGCTGTTTTTAATGAATCTGACTGTATGCTATAAATCTGAATGCTGGTGGTAGATAGGTCATCATGCCATTTACACCCGGTAATAGAGAGTACATATGCAGATGAGCCTCTTAGCAGTGGAAATGGTAAAACGGAAATAGGAAGAAGAGGGAATATATGTGTACATCAGCACTTGCATATATTGTATTGACATTTGGGTGTGCTTTTATCATGCAGTTTGAGCAACATGGTCTCTTAATGTTCAATTCTTCAGACTTTTATTTTTGTTCACCTTTTAGAATGTGTGCAAAAATGGTTATTAAAGTTTTCTTATGTTGGTAACAGTTGGGATGAATGGGTCAGTGCTGAGCGCCTGATGAAATACACCCCAGAGAACATCCTAGAACGGCAGGCCCTTGACAAAAAACATGGCGTCGACAGGAATCCAAAGTCTGGACGCTCGAATCAAACGAAGCCGAAAATAGCGAATGGTATTCCCTCCTCTTAACAACTTGTCACAAGTAATGTTGGCCAAAGATATTTTGATCATTGCTTTGTATCTAGTTTTGTTTTCCATGAAAAATGATTATTATATTAAATAAGTTTATGCCCTTAGTGGGGCATGAGGATATATGAACATTGAACCTTGTGGTAGTTGCTGTAAAAAAGTATTAGCTGATCATTAATACCCACCAGATTTTATGCAGTAAACCTTGTTTTACAGTCAATATTTGCAAAGAAATTGTTTTCCTATGATAGGATATATAAGCTTTTTTATAGGCTAAAATATGTGTTGTATTTTAGGGCTGCTAATTTAGTAAAATGAGAATTCTTTTTTGTCACAGAGCCACAATTCTGATATGTCTCGTTTTTTGCATGAATTTTTGGGCTGAAAGTGAATATACAGATGTTATTTAAGCCACTTTATCTCCAGGAGGTCTAAATTGTTTAACCACCCACATCCATGAATCCACACAAATCTAGCCACTGCCACCGTCCCATTTTCTGAAGCTTCCAAATTTCAGATTTCACAAAACAGGTCCTTCCACTTTGACTATGATCAAGTCTTACACTCATGGTCCTTATTTCTTTCATTTTGGTACCCATGTGCTAGATCCCTGGAATTTTATGCGTAAAGTACCTATGTTTCTTTCAATTGGAGGGGATCGCATAGTAGTTGATTGTTAAAACACACTAAACTTAATGCAGCAAATCAACTAAGCAAAATATATGTTTTATTATCAACATATGTAAATATTTTGTTTTCCTAGATTATGATTTTATAAGTTGAATTTTTTTATTCTGTTGTACTTTAGGGCTATTATTTAGCTTGTATGTGGAGTATATAATTAGGATTTTTCCTAAAGAGAAGACACTTTTTTTGGAAAAAAAATTAATTTGATTGTGAAGCTATGTGGTGGCATGGAAATGTTTGAACTTTGGTCAACTAGTTCATTTGGTAGGGTCTTCGGGTTTAGTTATGTACTTTGTTGTTGTATTGCTTGATCATTTCTTTTCCCATTATAGTTTATATAACCCCTCTTTTGAACACCTTTGGTGATGTTATACAGCAAATTTGATAGTTACTCTGCAGTTTTTGTGGTGTTCAATGTATATAATGGAGCTTTTGTGTTATTGACCTTCCAGATTTAAAGGTGGATAAGGAAGATGTGAAGAGTAATGGTATATCCTTTAAACTCAAATTTTCAGTTTTACCATGTGTTTTTTAATCAATTACAAATTACTATCTGACATCTTTAACTTGATTACAAATTACTATCTGACATCTTTAACTTGTGATTAGTTTTTATCCATCAAAAGGAGATGCATATTAGGATTAGCAACATGCTACCTGATTATAATGTTGCCGAGTTGTTGAGCCTTTGGTATAGGTGTTCTTTTTTCTTTGACTATGTTATGTTTTTTTCTCTTCCAAAAGGAAATAACAATAGTTTGTTGACTCAATGTTTCTTTTTACAGTCTGCATCAAAACGGAACATGCTTTGTTCTAGTTCCTATTTCGGGAAGAAGCTCCATTTTGGTGCCTATGACAAGACATCTTAGACAAGAAAGTTTAATAAAAAATTTGAGAACAACTTTTTTTTTACAAAGTCATGTTACCTTTTTTCCTTTTTCTTTACAGAGTTATAGCATGTTCACGAATTGCATTAAAAACATAATATGTTCCTTAATTGCACCAAATACATGGTTGACCAAGCTAATTAAGAAATAGTTTGATCCTTATCACTTAGCAAATTCTCTGTGCATGCTCTGTACTTGGCTTCAACACTACTACTTGTCAGTACCGGCTCTTTCTTCTCCAAGTGACCAAATTTCCATACAAATGACCAATACATAGGAGTTGATCTGTTGTCATTTGTATGTCAACCCGGTATGCTTTCAGACTAGGTTTTGTTTTTCTGATTTGGCAAAGAATAGTCGTCTTCTTTGTGTCATATTTAAATACCATATAATCTGGTACATTGTGTCCAAATAATCATCAGTTAGGCTTCTGCATGAACTGGCTAATAATACCAACTCTAATGCATTGTCAGGCCTCACGTGAGCAAGGTGATGTCCAACTAACGTTGATATGACCCTTTGTCAACTAGTGCAATTTTAGTTCTTAAGTCTAACTTCTTGTGAGGATTCATTTGAGTATCAACAAGTTTGCACCCAAACAACCCTATTTTCTTTAGTAGATCAAAGATGTATTTTTTCTGATAGATGATAACACCTTTCTTTGAACAAGCCACCTCCATGCCAAGGAAGTATTTGGGATTCTTGAGGCCTTATACTTTAAATGCCTGTAATTGGAACTACTCTAGATCCTGTCGCTCATCTTCATCATTTCTTCGTTAAGATGATGTCATCTACATAGACTTTTAGAGTACCAACTTTTATACATTGTATAATTTGCCTGATAGTGCATATAACCAAGTTTCATAATGGTCTTTGAAAATATATCCAACAATGTTCTAGGGGATTGCTTTACTTCATAAATCGATTTTATGAATTTGCAAACTTCATTGGTTAACCTAGGTGAAATATCCATTTTTTTTCTCTTCTAGATCTTGGTTCAAGAACGTGTTTTTATATTTACAAGTTACAACCAATGAGACAAGTATCATGATTGTTTTAAGTTGTGCAACCGGTGGAAAGGTTTCTTGATATCTATATGATTGAGTAAACCCTCAGGAAATTTATCGAGCCTTTTACATTTCTATATCTCATTCTTCATATGCTTGATTGTCAATATCTACTTGCTGCCAATAAATCCTTTTCTAGGTGGGAGATTTGTAAGTGATATAGTTGGCCTCATTCATTTACTGACGGCAATGGGCAGTCGCACATAAGTCTACAGAATGAGACTTAGCGATTTTGTTTTTCCTCTTGATTAACACAGAATTCGAAATTGAATATAATGAAACATTGACACTTACAAATCTCCCACCATGGAAGAGACTTGTAGGCTGCAAGTATTACAATCACATATAAGGCAAATGGCATTGTATAGGAAGGTACAAGGCTCAATTAGTTAGCCAAGCTCTTATTCAACTAAAGCAGGTTATCAAGTCTGAAACTCCAAAGATCACTTTATGGACTAAAGCAGTCCCCTAGAGCAACAATTTTTTGACTTTTTTCTAACTGCATTGTGAAAATTGGTTATATACAATGTTTAACAGATCACATAGTGTTTGTTTGATGGTCCCAATTTGGAATTGATAGTTTATGAGCAAGTACTCTTGGTATGACTGAAACAAACAACTGGTCAAAAGATAGTTTGTCTCAAACAAAAAAACCGAAAGTCCACATTTGTTGCAGATACCTATGAGCATAACAATAGCTTCTTCACATTCCAGTTCTAGCCCTACAATCATCCTATCCACTAGGAAACCAACAACATCAGTATGATAACACCTCCATACCAAATGCCCCCAGTTGGAGAAAAGCACTGCACCAACAATTCAACATTTGTCTTTCCAATTCGGAATGAGGATGATACTTTTGCTTCTCTATTGAAGATATCATCAGAAGGGCATTACACTCTGTTAATAATTATTCCATACACACTTCTAGATAGCATGATCAAAAACGTTTTGTGGTCCAAATTGTTGTTTCCATTCTGAACAGCGTCTTGATGAGTCTATAATCATTGGAGTCCTGTAGTAAGTAAGTTAAGGAAGATTGGGTAGGATAGGTAATTGGTTGATCGTCTATATGTGGACCAGTAAGTGTGATATCGTTTCGAAGGTGATGACATAACTGGCAAGGAACTCATATGACTATATTAAACTTAAAAAAGTTCACTTTAGGTTCAATAGGAGTCCTTCATGAAAGGACTTTGTGGAGGAAAAATGATTTTGGAGGTTCCACTTACATTGTGAAGAAGGCAGATCTTGGTTGTTCAATAATGGTACTTGAACCATTTATATCCATGTCAATCCTTATTTTATGCTCCTACTAATTACCTGTTAACTTCTATTGGGAGTGATGGACACTCAACAGATAAAAGTTTCTCAACTTTCTGGTTTGCAGTTTCTCTTACCTTTAGTAAGTGTTTGCAAAATGCTTTACTTTCTTAACTGCTAAATTTTCAGGGACAAAAGGGAGGAAGCGAAAGAATGATTCAAGCACCGAGGTATCCTCAAACTCTATCTTATCTTGTGCTATTATGTATCTAATCTTAATAGAGTCCCCCTACATTGCAAACTTAGGGTCCATTTTGCAGCATGTAGAAAACCTCTAAAATTTGGAACTAACCTTGTTAACATGTGCGTATTTGGGGTTGATTGTGCCAGAAGGAGATTGCATCTATCACAAAACTTGTGAACATTGAAATTCCATCAACTCTAAAGAAGCAACTTGTGGACGACTGGGAATTTGTCAATGAGCAGGATAAGGTACATGTATCTAGCTTCCATTTCCATCCCTGATTATATATTAAACGTTTTGCAATGCTCTACAAAAGAGAAAAAAGGGAGTTTGACTGGTAATTTCCAGTAATTGTTAGGCGTATGAATTCCATCTGGTAATCTGGATTAGTAGCAGCACCAACTCAAAAATTATTGTGCTCTTGTCCCTTAATACTGAGTTACTAGACGGACTTTACCTATCTTCTCCCTTCCTTGTCCCCCTTGTAGCTTAGTCATATGTGTATCTTATTTATTCAACATTGTTTTATCTATAGACAATGTCATAAATTAGATCATTCATTTTCATTGCTGATTTATTATATCTAGAATAAAAGCTAGTGCACGCTTTGACGTTTTGACCGATGCCATAAAGGGTTGAATTGTTGAAAATTAATTAAGTGCTTGTTGGCTGTTGCAGCTTGTTAAGCTTCCGCGTTCTCCAAATGTTGATGATATATTGGATAGCTACCTGGAATACATGTCAAAGAAGGATGACATGTAAGGCTTACAAGTGCATGATTTAAGATTGATGGTTTGATACTCATCTAGAGGCAAGTAATAATGGGGTTTTAGTGTTCTCTCGACTATGATATAAAATCATGCGTCAAGGGAGAGAAATTACCCTTAGAAAATACATTCTTTAGTACTGATACTTGCTGTTTAATCAATAAAATCATTCCCGGGTTCCATCAACAGAATAATCTATTGGTTTAGTCAAATTCAGATTAAATGGGCTTGCAGGGATCTCATTTATTCAAGCAGTGTTTAATCCTCTACGATGCCTTGAATGCAGGATGACAGATTCAATTGGAGAGATTTTGAAGGGATTACGGTGTTACTTCGACAGGGCTTTGCCAGTTATTCTTTTATACAATAAAGAGCGCCAACAATATCGTGAATCGGTTGCAGACGATGCTTCCCCTTCAAGCATATATGGTGCTGAACATCTACTGCGTCTCTTTGGTATGTTTCTTTATAACCATTTCTCTTTCGTTGTGCTTGGCTGATTCTTACTCTCGTTTGCTCTTTTACTACCTGCCTTGTGGTCACCTAATAACTAGTTTTCTTCTTAGTTAATCGTTATTGAAATAGTTAGCAGACCTCATGAAAAAAGAACCAACACAAAATGAAAAACAGAAAAGGATAACCTTTCCAAATGCGCTTGTACCATACAAGTTACAAACACACTACCACCTTACGGGCTTTTAAGTTAACAACTCAATGTTTAAATATATTTGCTACAGCTTGTGCAATACAACATGACAATTTGTACTAGTGCTTGCACCATACAAGCTTGTAATTGATAAGACCTTATATTTTGTAACCACTCGGTTTTACTACAGTACTTGTACAGTACCGCTACATTTATACTTGTATTTATACCATAAAAGACTCTGAAACATAGCACCTCTATGTACTACTTTTTTTAATGGCCATACATTAATTACCATAACACTTGTACTACATCTGTGACACCAGTTGTTTCTTTTACCATACGAGTCTTTAAGACGTAACACCTAAATCTTTTGTAAGGTAAGGTTATTTACTAATTAACTTGTACAATGCATTAGACAAGCTATACATCACCTGTTTTACATTGCTTGACCAGACTGGAGTAGATTCTAATATATTGTAGTAACTTGACGCCAACAACATAAAAAATAAATATGGAATGGACAGAAAAACATGCACACATAATAAGATGAACAACAAATATTGGAAAATAAAGAATGATTTTGAAAAGAAAAACAAAAACTATACAAACATAGAAATTGTGGATAATTAGCTTTTTGTAGCTTTTGAAATTAGAAAAGTGTTAAGAACAAATAAAACCAGTACTGGGTTTCTCGGTTTCTCTTTCTCAGGCGAGGTTTTATATTCCGGCTTTGAAGCATGTTTGAATCAAGTCAAGCTTAGCGAATATAGAATAAAAATTATTACTCCATGCATTTATCAGTGTACGATATATGTTGTGTAAAATTATATGTTTTATCATTAGAATTGAGGTTTGATCAAGTTCTAAAGACTTGTATCCTGCAAGTATAAGTGCATTGGTAGTTGATGTGGTACAAGTTTGCAAGATTACATATTCTACAATGGAGGTTGAGGTGTTTTCTTTAGAGATTGGCAACATAAAAGCAAGAGATCATCTGATACTATGTGTTGTGAAGAAATAGTTCTATGATATAAGTTGAGGTGTTATGCTTTAAAGGTAGAAATACATTTGTAATTATACAATACAAGTATTTGTTTTATCATCCGCCTTGTAGGAAAAACATGTCTAATACTAAAAAATAATTTGAACATAGAAGAGGATCTGTTGGTTAAGTTGGATCAAGTTGTGATTCATTTCCTGATGGGGTTCCATGCAGTTAAGTTGCCGGAGTTATTACCATATTTGAACATAGAAGAGGATCTGTTGGTGCACTTGCAGCAAAAATTTCTCGACTTCCTCAGGTACAACTATCTTTTTCTTCTAATTATTATGACCATTATTCTAAATCTTTAATTCCTTATCCTCACCTTATATCCGCCAATTTGTGTCGACACAGGTTTTTGCAAAAGAAACAAAGTTCTTTCTTCATTTCGTCATATGACGATGATTCAAAAGTTTCTGAAGCTTCTTCCGTAGGAAGGACCAAAACGAGTCGGGATTAGAGATGTCACTCCACCAGTAAATGCAACATTAATTGTTGATGCTAGCTGGGTCAATTTTGTGCAACTTTAGCTCATCATTTTCTTTGTACAATGAATGATAAACCTTGGTAGTTATAGTATGAAATAGCAAAAGTAGGGTAGCATAATTTGAACTTGAAATTTGGTGGTTTTTATTGGCTCTTATTTATGTTTTATTTAATTTTGTGAATTCAGAGGGCATGTTCATCTGGAAGTTGATTTTTCAACAGTTGATGATTCTTGCCTTGGAAGCCAGGCTTCATCAGTTGCAGGTAACAATACAATCTTTTGGGTATCATGATCTTTTTGGTGGTCACATGAGTCCCACCTCACCTCACTGCCATGTGAACTACTAGTTTCTTTTTAATGAATATAGTTATAGGTCAACAAGATGTTGAGGTCAACCCCATGAGTTGGTTTAATTAGTTGGGTTGTTGGTGCCAAATGACGAAAATGACCCTTTACTTTATATCTTCCCTAACCTATCCATCCATTTTCTGGAAAAGCCAAAAGGAGTAGTGAATGGTCCAAGAAAAGGACCCATAAGGGTAACAATTGAACAAAAAACAAACTAATAAAGATGAAGTGATTTTTTTTTTAATTTTTAACTTCGACAAGAAAAGCGAACTAGATTTAATACACATTTTTGAGGTATTATTCTTATGTGTAAGCTACGTTTAGTATACAAGTATTATTTTTTTTAGAGTAGGTTACGCTTTTCATTCTTGTCGTTTTTTGAAAGTTGCTACTTTGTTCTTTTGATCTTGAAATTAAGTTTCTTGTATTTGCAATTGTTACACTTCTCAAAATGTATTTGAAATAAGTTAGGCTAAGCGTAACGGTGGCTGGGGTTGAGCGGGTTCGAACCCGCCTGGCTCAGCGGGCTCGGCGGCTACCACTACGCGTCCAGCGGGTTCGAGCATCAGACGGGTTACCCACACCGATGTGTTTGTGTGTGGTGTGTGGTGTGTCTAATTAATTAAAGGAGAGGGTTGAGTACTAATCAGAGAGGGTTCCAGATGGTTAATGGGAGGGTTGGAGAAAAACTGATGTGGCAGTGGGGTTGGGAGGGTTGGATACGCATGGCCTTATATGTGACTGAAAACATAATTTCCAAACTATATGGATGAAAGTAGCAATTTGTAACATACCACAGGGACTCAAAACGTAATTTACTTTATTTTTTTCTATTTGTTGATTAAATTTTGTACCAAGTATTTGAAGTACTTTTGGTTAGTTAAATGGGGGGATTTGGAAAGTTAAAGGAGATATATAATTATTTAAAAATATATTTGATATCAACCGTTAAACGTGACAATCATACTTTATGATTGCTAACCGCTGTCCCCACTATACCAAAATGGTAACCATATTTTAATTTAAGAATAAATTTTCATTACATTCTATTTTTGAAAGAAAACAATTTCAAAAAAAATAGCGACCTCCAAGCAACCACTACAAGACTTGAACCGAAACCACGACTACTGGAACCATAACCTCCGATACAAGCGAACTAAAACTCGAACCTTACCAAAACTTGAACTAGACCCACTTGACCTAATCACACAACCATCAAACCAAATGATCCACCAAACCAACGAGCCATGAAACAACGATCCAACGAGCCGACAACTACGAAGCGCCCGAACTACGAACCTTGAAGCAAACTTGAACTTGGACATCCGAACCGACGAGCCACAGACCCCATGAACCACAAACCGACACCAGATACCTCGACCACATGCGGCCATAGACCTCAACAATCGAACCAAGACTCAAAACCAAAACCACGATCAAAATCCGAGCCGGAAACAACTGAAACCTTGACCTCGGACGACAACCTGAAACCTCGACCGAGTACTGTCGGGTTTGAGCAGGTATTCAAAACGAAATTCGAGCGGAACTTCAAGACGAAAAGGAAACCAAAACTCAAAATGAAAAGGAAAAGAGAAAGATGGAGGGGAAGAGGGAAGAAGGGAGGTGCTCCTGACCACCAGCTTACGCTGGCGGTCGGAGAAAAGGTGGTGATGGCAGCGGTTTTTGAAAGATTAGGGTTTTTCTGCTACAGCCCTGGAGAAGAAGTCATTGATAACTTATTGATGTGTATAATCTATTATGACATTACTTGAAATATTTTTTGTTAACAATCTAAATACCATTGTATTCCTTCACGTTGTGTTCTCGAAACTCATTTTTTTTATAAGGTTCATCTGGGTTTGCCCAGGCTACATCCTTGGTAATTTTTACCGAGAGCTAAAGCATGCTCCCCTGGGATTAATACTCAGTGGCCTCTGGTTGCTCACCTCTGGATTCGAACTTGGGTGAGTTTTTCCCCAACACCAAGCCTTAACCAGTAGGCTGCCCCATTGGGTTTTCTCGAAACTCATTTTATGAAGGAAAGGAAACGGAGGGAAAGAGGAGGAAAGTTAAAAATACCCGTGTTCTCGAAACTTTTTAAGAGAGTAAGGAAAGAAAACGAAAAGAAAATAATGTTAAGTTTTTTTCCAAAATTTTCCTCCCAAACGTGAAAGGAAAGAAAATAAAAACAAAAGAAATTAAAACTAATTAAAAAAATTACTGAAATTATTAAAACTACAATACTACCCAACCTTTCATTATAAAAGATATATTTTTAAAGGGTATATTTGTAAAAATAATATTTTTTCTTTCTTTTCTCTCGTGTTTAAGAACGCAAATAAAAAGAAAACTTTCCTTTTATTTTCCTCATTTTCCTTCCTTTTTGAGAACATAAATAAAAAAATTAATTTTCTCTCCTTTGTTTTCTATCCTTTTTTTTCTTCTCTTTCCCTCCTTATACAAGATCAGAACATCAATCTTCAGACGTTGTTTATATTTGACGCTTTAATAGAAAAATTTTTTGCCTTCTAAAAATGCAATGCACAATGTAAGCATCTTAAAATTTTATCGTAATAAAGACATGACTTATATTTGACACAAGGGGCAATATATGGAGCCACTTAACCATCGTTACGGTCATGACCAAATCTAAACCGAACTTGAATCCACATTATAGATTATGTAAAATTTTAAAACGCAAATCAATGTCTCCTGCTTTTTCCAAAACATGGAAATGAGAAATGCAATCAACTCTACGTTTTATGCTAAATCTATTTTCTTAAACAAACCACGTTAAGACCAAATTTGAACTAAAAGACCAAAATAGGGGGTGGTGAATTCATCATGCGAAAGATGGAAATAAATTATGATAAAAGAAAATAGAAGACAAAAAAAGGACCAAAATACCACAATTTGACAAAATCTTTAAACGAGAGGTAGTTAGACCATTCGCAAAGGAGGGCGGCAAGGAATCGGCACCGATTGGCATAGGCGGAAACACTGCCGAGGTCCTTTGGCATGGGTGCAATTCGGCACCGCCATGCCGACTCCTTAGACTACCCCACCCTCTCTCCTTTCTCTTCTTCTCTCTCTTCTTTTTTTATTAATTATTTATATTGGTATGGTTGTGGTTGATTGGTAAGGATTGGTAAGGTTTTTGTAAGATAGTGAAAAGCTGATGTTACGCTGATGTGGCGACCGATACCATTGGCAAACGTCGTGACTATGGACGGTCTTAGTGGTACCAAAAACATAACAAAGTGGCGAACACGGGTACTAAATGTCTACAAATGTATTTAAGTAAATTGGAGGGGTGAAACTTGCTGATTCATGACAGCCAAAGGGCTCAAAAGTGTAACTTATTCAAATTTATTTGAGAGTTATACATAAATATTAAAAGGACTATCTTCATCAAAATGTATTCAACTTTACCCTTATTTCTATTGTGTGTATCCAACTTTANCAAAAATATGTTATTGTATGTATTATACTTTTAAAAAGCATGCTATTGCATGTACTATTTCAACAGTAAATAAATACAATATTACATACAATAGCACATTTTGAAAGTATGGTACATATAATAGCACATTTTGAAGTTGGATACACACAATAGGAATAAGGGTAAACTTGGATACATT